>JAEBDU010012895.1:25667-38045 GCA_016802625.1 Heliconius numata
CCATACATGTCTAAGTCCTGTGCTATTTTTAGATATTCCATTTCAGCTTCATCTCTCGACATGCCTTTGTGATCTGCATACCTAGTTTAAAATCAGAAAGAAAAAGAGTTTAAAAAAAATATATTATATAATAATTAATGCAGCAACTAGTGTTTGGACACTAATTTATCCACTTTCAGTTCACTTTAAATATGGTTTAATATCCCAGTACAGCAATTTTTGATGAGTCAGTTGGAAAAATTGTTGGAAAAAATTCGTGTGAAACAGTTCATTTACTGAAGACAACTCTAGAATCACTAATTACAATGTGCAATATTACATATTTATTTAATTTTCAATACACAATTATTACATATTTCCATAGAGCAATGCAAGCGAACTGGTATTGTAGATTTGTATTTAGTGCACATTTACATAGAAAGTAAATGTAAGATCTAGGTATTTAATATTGATCATTTATTTGAATTTTAGTTGCCATGTACAACATACCATATCTTAATCCTCTCCTCCCACATTTCTGGTGTCATTTGGTACTGATCAATAACCCTTTGTGGTAACAAGTCCTCACTGGCCAGCATTCCGGGCTTGTATGCACTTTCATCGTAATCACCATACTGTAATGTTAAAATTATATAATAGTTATTTATTAGTAGAACAATTGTTAATAATTAAAAAATAAAAAATAATTTAGAAAAGGTACATTAACTCCTAATTCTTAAATGAGTTTGGTATGTGAGTCAAGTTGTCACGCAGGGGATAAGCACTTCTAAACGCGACAGGTTGTGGGTTCGATTCCCAGTCGAGAAAATGAATTATTTGATATTTTCATTTTCTTACTCTGGTGAATAGTGAATTTTCGTTTCCTCGCAAAGCGCAGCTTTGAGTCCCACCTCTCAAAACGCCTCCAGAATTTGACGGAAATTGGGGAATAAAATGAAATATTATTAGGAATGTAGTAATTATAAATTCAAAACTGATTTGTTTAAATATTTTTTTAATAAACCTGTAAATAGATTTAAAAAAAACACTTAAAGAAACATTATAAGCATTAATGTTTCTAGAAAACAAATCTAATCCTACTACCAACCAATCAATAATAATAACTCTTTATTGTACACCCAAGAAAAGACACAAAAATACAAGTATATAATTTTTATCAATATATGTATATTATTTTTATCTACCATACCTTAGCTTGAACAGCATAACTAGCCAACAACACAGAAGCTTCCGGAGGACAATATATATCCATGCTAAGTATAGCTTGTTTCACTTGTAGAAACAGTAGGTGTTGAGTAACTTCCTGTATAAGCTCTTCTGCTACATCCTCAGGGTACAACTTGCATAGCAACATGAATGGTGTGCCCGGCATTTGTGAGACACATTGGTCTTGAACTGAAAGTAAAAATGTAACATTTAATTTTTTTTTATTATTCATCATCATCATCATCATCATCAACAGCCATCTTTTGTCCATTGTTGGACATAAGCCTTCCCCAATTCTCGCCACCACACTCGATCTTCAGCTTTTTGGACCCATCCGCTTCCTGCCATCTTTTTATTATTAATTAAGTAAATTATATAACATATTGTAGACAATGTCACTGATTGTCTAAGATTTTAATTTGAAAAAATATATTAATCTTATTGTACTACAACTATTTACAACGTAAAAATTATCTAAAAACTTTGAATCACTAAGCAAACTTTACCTCTTTTATCCAACTTCAACCAACTTATAAAATGTTTGGTATCCTCGAACTGTAGTCCAAAGAACCATGTCTCCCTCAAACCTATAGTTCTGCATACTAAATCAAATAAATCTCTGCCTGTTGCTCTCCACTGCAACAAAATACTGTTCAGATTAAAATATTTTTTCTTAAATCATATTCATTACAGATTTTATAAATTATTACCTATTTTATTTTGAAGCTATAATAAAAACAAATAATGTAAAGTAACTGCTGAGGTACATAGGTATGTGCTGTACATACAATTATTGAAATAAAACATTGAAACTTCTAGTTAATTTCGCTTATTTAATGCAAAATAAAATGGTTTAGTAATGTAAAACAAATGTTAACCGACCCCGGGGTCATCCGATGACTCACAACGGGTTCATTGTGTTAATTTATACTAACATACCCTTAATACGCTGTAAACAAACTACCGTCTACAAATATATGAAGATATTATATTTTACCTCAAGGTTAAATTCCAATTCCGCATCCAAAGTACACACTTTAACTGGGAAAGACTTGGCAGCCTTCTTCCTTCTGAAAGGCGGCATTATTTTATATCATTTCTTTAACAAGGAACACTCACTTCCTGCTATAGGTTATTTTCTTGTTAATATAGTATAATTATCGTGCTAAAGTTTACGTAACGTACGCTCGATGGAGGTATGCGCGTAATTCCACATTGCGTACTATTTCCAGCGTTTGTTATTTACAAACAACAGGAACGTCAATGAAACAAGAATGCGAGGTGAATGAAGAGAAATTAATCAGAAAAACTAATGTCGGCGCTCCGTTTCACTGTTTCTTTCTAATTACAGGTTTTTATTGTTTTGTATGTATATGTGAGGTGAGTCTTTTATATATTGTTTAGTTTAAAAATAAATTTATATTGCTTTTATAATTTTTTCAAACAATTATTTATATCTTAAGTAAAAAGCAACAATTATGAAAGAATTTATATATTGTACAACGTAACTAAAGGATTGACTATTTTTAATGACATTGATGGCCATTGTTAGTGCATTTGACATTGACAGCAATGTGACTTGACTTCAAAAACAAAAATCCTTTACCCACGTGTAGTACTATTTTGGGCTCTTGTATTAAAAATAACTAATATTATACAGAAAAATGGGGAAATTTAGGTCTAAAATTAAAGGTAAAACAAAAGGAAAAAGATGGCAAAAGGGTCAGTCATCAAATTCCAATCCCAAAACTCAAAAATATCGAGAGATGGCGAAGTCCCGGTTCTTTCAAGAGAATTTAAGTAAGTTCGAGCAATGTGATCACAATAATTATGCCTTAAATAATATACTACTACGTTAGCTATGTCTACAAATTTATTATAATAATATAATGTAATTACTGGAATAAAATTATATCTAACAATGCCTTATGAGTATAACCTATGCTTAATATATAAAAATATTCTTTTGATATTATTTGAGCAATTACTTTAAATATATTATAGTATAGTAATTATTTGTCAATTAATTTTCTTATTGTTATTATTTATGTTTAAATATACTAATTAAATTGATGCTTAGGTAATTCCGGTCTAACACAGCAAGCTATATCAAAACACAATGCTATGATGACCTATGGACATAGCTCAAGCAAACCAAAATCTGAGGCAGAAAATGCATTGACTATTGCAAAGGAGTTTGAAAACATGTCTGTCAGAACTGGAGAAGATGGCTCTGATACAGAATATACAGGGTCAATGAAATCTGGCACGTTTAAAACATTTCAAACCTTTGCTTCTGATTGGAGTCAGTGTTCTAATGTTAGTTTTAGCAAGTGAGTAAAAGATGATAATATCTTTTTTTATAATTATTCTTAATACTAAATGTAACACTTAAAATTTATTATTTAATGGATTTTCATAATTTTATTTTATGACATTTGAAGATGTTGACATTCTGTTATAAAATATGAATATAACATAATAACAATTTTTACAGATTGTTAACAAGATTTGACTCTAATAATGCCATTCATAAAGACATGTTGGCAGTATTGGCAGCTGTTACTGAAGTAATAAAAGAGGAAGGTGGGAAAGAAAGCAGTACTGAATATTTTGCTGCTCTGGTATGTTATTATTTATCTATTAAATTTAATAAATACACACAATACATTTATATTTTTTTGATTGATTTGTATAATAGTTTCTTTAATAAAAAGAAATATTTTTAATATAGTGGCCACGGTGGAGAAATAGTCACTTACTCTAAACATTCGTATAAAAAACAAGTGTGGAGTTCATCACACACACACACACAATATATTAAATTTTGATGGCCAAAAATTACACTGTAAAAATATGTTTTTGGATTATACTTATAAAATAATATCACAAAGTTTTTCTTATTGAGGCTGTCGTAGCGCAGTGGTACTAGGGTGTGACTATTATGTGACAGTTATATTTCCATTTCTTCGCTCTGGTGTCGAGGTAAAGCGCGGCGTTGAGTTCTGCCATTTAACACGCAACGCCGCCAGAATTCGGCAGAAAGTGAAGAACGGAGTGTCTTAAGACTACATTCCCTCTGCCTACCCTGTTGTGTGCGGGAAACAGTGTGATGCTGATTTTAACTTTTTCTTATTATTAGATTTAAATATATTTTTACAAAATTAGGAAATTAATTTATTATAATGTAATCTATTTATTTTTTATTGAATTTGACATTATTTAAGTAAATTGTCACCATTGATTTTGAGGATTAATTACAAAGACAATAATTATTAAAAAAAAAAACAATATATTCCAGATGCAAACACTAAAATCATCAGAAGAAGAAAGCAGTTTAATCGCAACCCTATCATTACTATCAATGGGCATTAAATCGGTACCACAGGCAGTTCTAAGAAAACAATTTTCCGATTCTGCATCCATTTTTACTGAAATATTGGAAAAAAATGCACAGTCTGAAAATGGCACTTTATTAAGAAGTGCCATTGGTTGTCTGTCTGTTTTGTTGAGAGTTCAAGAATATGCATTGTGGGGAGACTCATCTACCATGAAAGTATTTGAATGTGTACTAGCTTTTGTATTGCATTCTAAGCCTAAGGTAAGACTGTTTGCTTTTAATAAGAATATTTGTTTAAATTTTATAAGTTTCTTATATTCTTTTCCACTTCTGTTGATGAGTCATGGCACATCAAGCGAAAATTAATAACTTAGTTTTAATGTTTTTAAATGTCATTTTTTAAAGGTTCGTAAAGCAGCACAACACGCGGTAACTGCTATACTTAGAGGAAGCTGTTTCATGATACCATCTGAAGATCAAAAAACCAAGGTAAATTATGTTAAAACTATTTTGCGAAAATATTTTGAAAATATAGAGTACAGTCCTAAATAGCGAGTCTGAACAAACTAATGTTTAACAACCCCATTTAAATATGAAGATGTGGACCCAAACTTTGATTTTCTTTTTAAATTTACCAGTGTCTCATTGAATCAAAAAACTTATTAAAAATGGCATTCATACACTATAACATTTTTCCATAACTTATTAATACTACCATACAGCAGGGTGAGCAGAGCGTACTTTGTGTTAAGATATTCTGTTCCCCATGCACCACTTTAATTTTAGAGATATTATGTATTTGGTGGCAGAATTCTGCCATCAGGAATTAAAATAACTCATTCCTTTGAATTCGAATCGAACACAAAACCATCGCGATTACAGTTAGGTGCTGTGCCACTGCGCTACGACGGCCTGAATATAACATAATATTCATTTATATTTTCAGGTTCCAAAACTCCATCCAGCGTCAAACAGAGTGTCTGAACACTGTCTCTCGCAGATTAACTCCGAGGCACTTCTTTCTGGACATCGCACTGTTCTGCATACATTGACTTTGTTGAGAGATGTCTTACCTGTTTTTAGTAAGGAAAATATTAAAGTGAGTTTATGTTTAAGATGACAAAATATTTAAATTATTTTTCAAACATTTCTTTATGGAATGTGTTTTTTATATGGATTTAATATTTACAATAAAACACTAATTTACCAATATGAATGAATGTACATTTGATTTGAATTTGTTACACAAAAGAAAAGTATATAAAGAAATAATATAAAATAAACAAAAAAAACATGAAACATGTTAAAAAAAATTCTGCCTGAGTACGTACGTAATATAGTATCATATAATTATATTACATTTTTTATGTACTTCAAAGTTACTTGAGGAATAAATTCTTCATACTACTAGTAATTTATTTTTTGTAATTTTATGTATTGACTAGCGGACGCGCGCAGCTTCGCTTGCTTATTTAGGGGTGAATTCTAATAAACCATGAAACGTGTGTTCAATGAAATATTTTTAAGAGTCTAAATTTCAAATTTTATAACAATCGGTGGCGATTTAAACATTTTTTCATACAAACTTTCAACCCCTTATTTGCACCCTTAGGGGGAGAATTCTAGAAAACGATGAAATATGTGTTCAATTAAATACTTTTAAAAATCTAAATTTCAAATTTTATAAAAATCGGTGCTGATTTAATTTTTTTTCCATATAAACTTTCAACCCCTACTTCACCCCTTTAGGGTTAAAATTTTTCAAAATCCCTTCTTAGTGGATGTCCAGATTACAAAAGTAAACATCTGTCCAAGTTTCACGTTTCTACGCACAGCGGTTACTGCTGTGCGTGCGTCTTACCTCAGTCAGTGAGGACAAGTCCTTTTATATATATAGATAATGATTTCATAACTCAACTTGAATGAGAATCGGACCCCGAACGAACTAGTCGCGTTTACAGTCAAACGCTTGTGGCGCCTCGACTATCCTGATATATTCTATTGCTCCACTAAAATAATAAGATAAAATGGAAATTGAAGAAGTTTTTTTTGTTTTAGGCAATATGCGAAGCCATCCTCTCTCTAATGACACATAACAATGTATACATAAAGACCTGCTGCCTCCACACATTGCACTCTCTGTTCTCCGCGCCGACGGCTATTTGCAATCTGACCGCGAATCTCTCCGTTCAATTGACAAGAGCATTAATGGCGGCAAGACCACCCGCGAACGATACAGGGCAGATATTGGCGTGGACTACGGTCTTGCAACAGGGATATGGGTATCTTGCTGGGTAATTATTTTGTTTGTTTGTAGTTTATGCTGTATTAGCAAACTGCTTGCGGCTTCACCCGCTTAACCAACGTGATCTTGAATTAAATGTAAATTGTAATTGTATCTTAGAGATTCAATTTTTTTCAGGTTAACGCTATACACCGCATATAGCAGGGTAGGCCGAATGAACCTAGTGTTAAGACACTCCATTCCCCAATTTCCGCAAAATTTTTCTTCGCCGCGCTTGTGACTTGGTACCAGAGCGATGAAATGAAACACTTTGTAATTATTTTTCATTCAATCAAAATATTTTTGGAAATTACTTAATATTATATATTTTTTTACAGTTTGGACCTTAACTTATGTATGCCAAATCTACCGCAATTTGTGAATATCTGTGTCTCGGAGCTATGGCTCTCGGACGTGGCGGATGTTAACGCTGCATCTACGAACGCCTTGAAAGTAAGTTTTTCTTTAGCTTCACGCTGTATCCCACGAATTGTATGCTAGTCAGAAGAATCCTAGTGTTGAGACACCCTGTTCCCACTAAGGAACTTCTGTTCCCTACTTTCCACCTCGACTTATAAGTGTTATTAATTTACATTTAGTTATAATATTTGAATATCAGTATCTAAATCTACATTGTAATATAATTTTAATATATTTATTATTTGGAAACAACCTATATACATTTTTTGGAAAATATTTAAAATTTGAATGTAGCGGGATTACAGGAATGTGAGCGGTTTCCAAGGGGCGCTGGTTCAAAACTTATACATTCAAAATCTTTGGGATATTTCAGCATCACTCCGCACTTTTCGCTGAATTTTGGAGACCAAACTTTGCCCTCGTTACCAAAGCGAGGACATAATGGACAGATGTTATTAAATATTACATTTTCTCAAATGGGAATCAAATGTACAATCTGTCGCGTTTACGGTCATACTCTTGGGTCCCTGCACCACAACTGGATTCCTAACTTTTCTGATATAGTATTTATCAATGTTTCTTATGTAATTTATATTTAAGGCCGTGCTCTTAGACTGCGTGAAACCAGCATTAGAATCAGATGAAAATCTTTTAAAATACAAATCTCATATCGACGCCATATTTAAATGTATAGGAACAGGACTCGATAATCCCTTCAATCAAGCAATTAAACATGTCATTCTGACTATTGCTGTGTGTTTTGAGGTGAGTTCAAATTTCTTGTGAATTACATAATATTTCTTTTTTTTTTCCTATATTATTACAATATAAGTCATTGTTTTTCCGAAATAACGATACTATGTAAGTTTATTAAATAAAAATTATGACAAAATAAAATAAAACAACAATTTTAACATAAATTTCTTTGCTTAAGTTGTAATACTTATACAAGCTTGGATACAATGAATACTATTTTATTATTCTCTTCAACAGATAGCTAACGATAAGGTTGAATATGCAATGGCGCCTTTACTAAAAAAATTAAACGAAAGACGTGAAAGTCATAATTTCCACAACATAAAAGAGGCAGAATATGCTACAGGATGCGCCATCAAATCTCTAGGACCAGAATTTGTATTAAAAATCATTCCTCTAAGGGATGAAATGAATATTAATTTGGACAGAAGTTGGCTCTTACCAGTTTTAAAAGAGAAAATAACAAATTCCAACTTAAAGTACTTTGCGACGGAGATTCTAGAAATGGCCACGTTTTGCCGTAAGAAATGTAGAGAATTGGCCGAAGAAAAAAATATGGCTGCGTCCCATACTTATGACTTATTGTGTAATCAATTGTGGGCTTTATTGCCGAGTTTTTGTAATCATCCCAAGGATATAAAAGATAGTTTCAAAATGGTGGCCAGAGTTTTGGGAAATGTTTTGAAGGATAATCCGGAATTTAGGCTGTCTGTCATGCAAGGACTCAGGAAGTTGATTTCTTCTGCAGAAGATGAGGATAGGGCTGAATTGGCAAGATTTGGTAAAAATTATTTGCCAATTTTGTTAAATATTTATATGTCACCAGTTAAGGGTAGTACGGCTGAGGGACAGAGGTTGGCCGCTTTGGAAACTATACAGGTATGTCTGTTTAGTTGTGTAATATATGTCATATAAAAGCAAAAGCAGCAACATCCATTTTTTTTTTAAATTAAGTATAGATGTAATCTGTTAGTGTAGCCGCTACACTACACATTACACTTATAGTTACATTATAAAAAAAATGAATGTTGCTGCTTTTGCTTTTATATGAGTCATATTGTCATATATAGTTTGAATAATACTGTGAAATTATATGATAAAATTGTAAAGAAGTAGTAAGAAAGTAATTAATTGATAGTTGTCAATATAACAAGTGGATACAGTGTTTTTGTAGATAACAAGTGGTTTTTTAGTTTGACTAAACGCTATGTTTGTATGTTTGTTTGTATGTTTTGGGTTGATTCGGGAAACAGCGTGAAGCTGGAAAAAAATGTCATACTGAAAATACAAAAAATCCCATTAACAATAATATCTTTTGATATTATTGTTAAAAACTGCACTTATTTCTTATAAATTTATACTTATAAAACATCTAAATCACAGGTATACCTAACGATAAGTGATCAAAATCTAAGAGAAGAACTATTCAACAACGCCCTACAACAACTGGAAGTATCCAAAGATGATCATTTCCAAAGGGAATCCATATTAGACGTAATTCGTCTACTAGTTTTATACCAAAATAGCGACCAAATAGCAAAATTATTTGACAAATGGGTCTTTCCACTATGCGAAACCGTTCTAGAAAATCCCAAGAAGTTCAAAAAGAGTAGAAAAGAAAAGATGGATACAGAAGAAAATAAAGAAAAGACACAATTAAGATATAAAGACAAAGCTAAATTGCTCGAAATGGAACATAAGAAGGCCTATCGTATATTAGAGGAAATATTTAAAAGTGATAATGATAGTTGTAAAGAGTTTTTATCGAATAATTATAAGAAGATTAAGAAGTTGTTGATGACGTCATTGAATAAGGTGGCTGATAGCAGTAAGGCGGCTAGGTTAAGGTAATCTATAATATTGTTATAATTTTTTTTGTATGTTTGTTAGTTTGTAAGATATAAAGTTTATCGCTATCAGTAAGTAAGGCTACATTATGAGATAATTTCTTTTGAAATCCATTTAAAAATACTAAAAAAATAGTTTAAACTTCTGTTTATGAACAGAGATAATCTTGGATTGAATTATAGGTTTCTACACATTCCGCCAAAACTTATATTAGGAGATAGTGGAGGAGAAAGAAATATCTTAACACTAAGTAAAAAAGTTAGTTTAGAATAAAGAATAAAGTTGAAGTTAGTTAAGAATAAAGATTCTTATCTATTAATACAATTTGGTAAATTGTATTGAATTGCGAAACTTATCACCGCACTCGGTTTTACCATAAACCATTCTTAATGAAATTAAATATGAGACCAGTCGTGACTCAGGAGCACAAGCATGCTACTGAAAACGCTGTTATAATACTTTCATTTATTCATATTTTTTAAATATTTAATATTTTCATTTATTCACTCTCTCAAAGTTGAGAACGGACCAGTAATAATAAGAATGGAGTGTCTTAACACTAGGTTCCAAGGTTCCCTCGGCGTACCCTGCTATGTACAGGATATTCCATGAATTTAAAAATAAATAATTTCTTTTACAGGTGTATAGAACATTTAATAAACTCATCTCCATATTTGAACGCCGAAAGTAAATTAATAAAGAGTGCAATTGCAGAATCTGTTATATGCACGAGAGATATAAATTCAAAATGTCGACAATGGGCCTTCAGTGTCATAAATACTATTGGAAATGTATTAAAAGGACAAGATGGAGGTGAGATTCAGTTTATTTTAATGTGTAACTGATTATTCAAATTATTTTCCTAATATTATTGAATTTTGTTTAGACTTTTTCTTCAAGGTATTATCTTTAATATGTATATTAGAATTGTAAGTGATTGCTGTCTGTACATGGAAGATATAATTATAAGAAAATCTATTTATTAATGTATTCAAATTGTATCAATGTAATAGAATTCAAAACAATGATTTTTTAAATTTCTGGCTATGCTAATATTCCTATTTTCATGTATAAATTATTCTTAAACTTCTCAATGCTTTGAATTTTGTATTTGATTTCCCTCAGGAATGCAATCCTACATAAACCTCCTTCTCTCTGGTGTCTCCGCCCCTCTCCCACGCGTCAAGAGCTGTTCTCTCCGCGCCCTGGCATCGGCCCTCTTCACCTTCAGCGAGGATATGGGCCTGGAGACGGTCCAGAGTCTGCTGGAGAAGGTCGCTGAGCACATGATGGAGAATAACAGAGAGACTGTTGCTGCTTGTATGAGTTTCTTGAAGGTTGGTTGTATTTTGTAATATCTACTTTTACTTTGAAAATTTGTTGTAATTAAGTAGATTTTAAAAAAACTTTAAATTACAATAAAGTATTATGTATTCGTATTGATATGATATATGTGTATTTTTTTTATATCTTTAATTATTTCTTTCATCATTTTGTGCAGAATTATAAGAACTTAAAAATAAACCATTAAATAGCTGTTCTGTGAAAACTTTAAAAAAAATTTTTTTTGATTTCAAGCACTACTCTCAAATTATGTTGCTTACTGCCTTTTCGTTTGTAAATAGTCTAGTTTGTAAATTTCTGTACAACGACTTAAAAACCTTATTTTAAAAAATATATTTTACACAGATTCTTGATATAAAAACGAACTAATTAACTTAAACAGGTTTACACAAAAGTGATACCGACAGACGTACTATCGGGCAGTTTACCGTTAATCTTCAAGACATTGTCGACAATGCCCGACGATTGCAAGCGACACTCTCGTTTAGAAATTGGTTATTTCTTAACGAGAATGACGAGGAAATTCGGGGCGGAAATAATAGAGAAGTTGATACCTCAGCAAGATGAGGTTATGTTGAAACGGTTGAAGAATATAAGGAAAATGGATAATAGGAAGAAGAGGATGAAGGAGGGGCAGCGGTTGGTTGTCTTTTCTTTTTTGGTTTTTCAAATTTGTTTATTAGTTTTTTGTTGAGGTATCTTTTTTGACTTTGTGCTCAGTTTATTGATATTTATTTTAATACTTTTTGTAAGTTATGATTGTTAGTTCGCAACTATTGCATTGTGTCCGATTTAAGTAGGTACTTTTTTACGATATATCTAATTACAATTATAAAAGTAAAAATTCAATATCACAAATTTGTAAAAATCTTCCTAGAGAGATACTAACAACATAATTATAATTAAAACTGTAACAAATTTACAAAAATTTCGACGTAGTGTGATGAGAACATATTTTAGTTAAAACGTCAGAGAGCTTGGAGGATTCCAAATGGCGTAGATTGAAATCTCGCTACGAAAATCTAAAAAAAAATATTATTATATATATTTTTCAATACCATTTTAGAGATCAAGACAACGATTCATCATCAGATCTAGAAATCAAAGGTACCAAGACCCTGGACGACATCCTCAGGGACTCCGACTCGGACATGGATCACGTTGATGATGAAGAGCGTCC
>JAEBDU010012896.1:0-51378 GCA_016802625.1 Heliconius numata
GCTACCGCCAAATATACGCCTGTAATAAAGATTAACATTTTGCTATTGATAAAGTATGTTATTTTTTTTTTTTTTTTTTTTTAATCTTTATTTAAAGGACTTGTCACATAAAAGTAACATGTCGTCCTGTTATAACTACTATACATGCACCTTATCTATATAAAAACTTAAACTCTGACATTGAACATTAAAAAAAAAAACACAAAAACTAAACTAACTAAACAAAAGACAACAACTAAACATAAAAGAAAAAAAAAAACTATTACAATTCAACAATTCTCTTATCCAAACCTAAATTTACTAATTTATACAAGCTAACAGCAGCACTAGAACTAGGGTAAACTAGCATACTATTACAAATACCAACATTCATAGTGTCATCAATAAATGTAAGTTTCCTCAAAGATTCGTTCCGAGCACATTCCATCAACATATGATATACATCTTCTTTTTTTTCCCCACATACCGTACACATTGGCGACGCAATTCCATTCATTGTAAAAGCAAAAAGATTGAGTGGAATGTGCCCGGACCGAATTCTAAAAGCTAGCACAAGAGTCTTTCTACTAAGATTACATGAACCAAACCAAGGAAAGCGAGAAGGCTCAGGACAGAAGGTCCTATACCAAACTCCTTTATCCCGCGATATCTCTCCATAGTGCTGCACCCACATTTTACGCACATGAACTCTCAAAACCGGAAGCAAATCATTAAAAAATGGCGCTATGCTAAGGGGCACTCCGTCATATGCAGCCTCCCTTGCAAGGTTGTCCACGATTTCATTGCCTGCAATTCCTACATGGGATGGAATCCACTGAAGTATCACGTGTTTATTTACTTGTTTCAACTTCTGAATTATTTTCAAAATATTATAAGCTATCGGAGTGCCTCGAAAATTCGAGGTGCACCGAGCTACATGTTGAAGCGCACTTCTAGCATCGGTCAAAATAACAATTTTGTTATGACCTATTGTACTAATATAGGAAAGTGCATATGCTATGGCAAACAACTCAATGTACATAATGGAAACACTAGTTTCAATTTTAAATTTGAAACAATTTCTCTGCTGTTGGTCTAAAATAGCTGCCCCCAAACCATTAACTCCTTTGGATCCATCTGTATAAATTTTGTAATAATCCTGGTATTTGGTGTTGATCAGTTCTAAGCACTTATATTTGCAGCTATTAAGTTCTACATATTTTTTTGATTCAATAATGCCATCAATGAAGCAGAATATATTATTTTCCAAATTTATATTTTGTACCCACGTATCAAGACTAAACATATCTAATTTGTTTGAAGAATGAATAGGTAAAGATTTGAAAAGGTTATAAATATCCACTAGTATAGGCTTCTTTTTAACCTTCCAATATCCATTACGAATACATTGAGAATATAACTGATTAACTAACTCAACATTTCTATTATTACGTAATGCCAGACTTCTAAGCCAAAATTTTCCTCCTAAAAATAACCTTCGAAGAGAGAGTGGATGTAGATAAAGTTCACTTTCCATGACATGCAAAGGAGTCGTTTTGATGAAGCCACCAATAATACGCATACTTTGATTTTGAATTTTGTCAATTTTATATAAATTTATTTTAGAGCTATTGTCGTACAGAAAACAGGCATAGTCTATACGGCTCCGAATCATAGAAACATACAATCTTCTTAAGTGCTTAGGATGAAGGCCCCAAACTGAACCTGCCAAAATTTTGAAAATATTCAAACATCTTTCTGATTTGAGTAAAATTTCATTAACATGTCTAGTCCATTTAAGACCTCTATCCAACCAAAGACCTAAATACCTTACACATTCGACTACTTGCAACTGATTTCCTTTCAACTCTAAATTAAGATTTACCGGATTTTTATTCTTTCCTTTTCTAAAAATGCAGACTTTAGTCTTTTTATTAGATATATTCAGACCTAAAGATTCTATTAAATTACTAAATTTGTCTAAAGCTAATTGTAATTTTGATGAACACTCCTCCAAAGACTTGTAAGAACAATACAAAACAAAATCATCAGCATACTGAGAGATCCAAACATTATCTATCTCTTGACATATAATCATCGTGACCACATTAAATAGCAACGGAGACAAAGGATCTCCTTGAGCAAGCCCACGACCTGCATTTCTTGAAATAGTACTATTATTAGAATAACGTATACTCAATTCTCTTGATTTCATAAATTCCCAGAGATAAGAACAAATTTTTGACCCAACACCAAGACTATCCAATTTTGCCAATAAAATTGTGATGTCAACATTATTGTACGCGTTCTCAATATCCACAAAACATCCCACAGTAAACAAATTGTTCCCAAATCCTAATTGTATTTGAGAAACCAAGCTAGTCAGACTATCCAGACATGAGTGGCCTCTTCTAAAACCTATAGTATTCCTAGAAAAACAGTCTGACTTTTCGAAAAACCATTCTAAGCGATTTTTTAACATTGTATGAAAAATTTTACACGGACACGATAAAAGAGCAATAGGTCTTACATCCAGGGATGTCTGTCGTCCAGGCTTAGGAATAGGTACTATAGAAGTCTTCCTCCACTGAACTGGGACATATCCAGAAGAAAGAAACATGTTATAAATTTTAATCAAAACCTGTTTCCCATTCAGAGGAAGGTGTTTAATCATAGAAAAAGAAATAGAATCCTCCCCAGGAGCAGTATCTTTATCTTTTATAGCTCTATTTAATTCATGTAAGGAAAATAAACCTTCGAGAGAAGGGTTATTGGAATTAAATGACGGACAACTTGGTAAAACATAATCTGGAGTTAAACTACACAAAAGACTTTCAGCAGAGGCGTTATCAATATTAATTTTTGGTAAGCGATATCCTTTCAACCATCGCATTCGACGACACATTTCGCCCAGAGACAAAACTTCGTTTATACTATCGCAAAACTTTCTCCAAGCTTCTCTCTTAGCATTGCGGATAATTCTTCGTGCAGCAGAAATTTTGGATTGAAGAATACATAAATTATGAGGCGTAGGATTTTTCCTAAAAATAGCTAATGCAAGTCTCCGTTCTGCTATAGATCGAGATATGTCTACAGTCCAATATGGCTTAGGAACAAATTTTTTAAGTCGCATCGGGTCCTGACATATATTTACTAAAGGTATATATAAATTAGCAGCGGATTCAATAATATCAATGAATTGATTATATGCATCCTGAGGGCTAACTGCCAATATCAAGTGAGAAAAAACATGATGAAGAAAATTTTTATACTCATTCCAATTAGCTTCTTTAAAATTCCTCTTTTTGAGGAAAGTAGGACTATGATTATATTCATTATACAAGGAATGCTTTATGATAAGATGATCACTCCCGAGCGATTCATTTGAAACTTTCCAAGAAAATTTTAATGATGTATCACCTGTTGCAAATGTGATATCAGGAGATGACTTTTGAAGATTGCTATTAACTAATTTCATTCTTGTAGGAGAACCGTCATTTAGCGATACGTAATTTTTCTCTAACATTACATCAAAAATCTGGCAACCCCTAGTGTCGGTCTTGTAAGACCAGTTACTATGATGAGCGTTAAAATCTCCAGCAATCAGAGTTTTATTATTAAAACAACTAAAAATGTAATCCCAGTCACTATCTGTAGTTCGCACAGATGATGGACAGTAAACAGCGATAATGTTTTCAATTGAGAAGCAATTTAATAATTTTAGGTGTAAAAGTTCGATTCCAGGATTTGAGCTACATATAAAAGAATCTATATATTTAATAGAAGAGTGTACCAAAATTGCTACTCCACCATATCCATCGTTTCTATCTTTGCGTATCGTATTATAGCCAGAAATTCTAATGACAATATTAGGATTTAGCCAAGTTTCACATAATATTGCGATATGTACTTTCTCCTGACAGAGAAATAGCTCTAACTCAGATAACTTTGGGCATATACTTTGACAATTCCATTGAATACCTAATATTAACAGAACGGACAAAATCACTATCCATTTTGAAATAAATTTATAAAGTTAGACCACTGTGGTATATATTCTACAATTGAGTCAATAAGCCAGTTGTAAATAACCTTTCCACACAATTTGAGTTTTTTTAAAAAAATAATTTTTCTCATGAATATAATGTCCTTGATTTTTTTTAACAATTAACACACAACAAATTAATAACAAACAATAACAACAAAAAAATTTTCTCTTTCTTCGCCATTGATTTCATCGCGTGCCGGCATTTCTAAATCAATATCAGAGTCAAATTCTACGGAAGAATCTTCATCCGATTGGACTCTTCCTTTATTTTCTTTGGGATTTTTCCTCGCTTTCTTTACAGTTGAATTAGTGGGATTTAAATTAACGTCTTTTGTTTTATATACTTCAGCTGTAGTTTTTAACACTTCCGCGTACGTTGTACCAGTATTAGAGTAAGTTCTTCCAAATTCATTATCATTAATATATTCCTCTTGACGCACTTCATACTGAGGAGAAGGCTGTACATAAATTGTAAGAGCTTTTTTATAAGTACAATTATAATCGGCCATCAATTCCCTTATTCTCCTTTCCTTTTTATAATGAGGACAAATCTTCGCTAAAGCCATGTGCTGACCTTTACAATTCACACATCTAAATTTTGTAGTTTCGCAATTATTATGAAATTGCCCACACTTAGGACATATGATCTTATTTCTTGAACATTCTTTATAATTATGACCAAAGCGCCAGCACTTAGAGCATTGCGTAACGGGAAAAACAAATGGATCTACTTTTATTCGAGTTCCAAACGTATATATGTATGGTGGCAAGGACGACCCCTTAAAACATATCCTTACACATTCACTATCCTCAAATCCACCATTGTCGTAGTTGCGGCGTTTTAAACGTTTCACATTTAAGATTTGAATAGGGCTTTCTAAATCTTCTAAAATATCCGATTCATCTATTCCTATATCAATATTTCTGATGACTCCATAAGAGGCACCAACTTCATAAGTTTTTTGGCATCTATACTCTTTATCAATAAAAAATCTGCACTGCATCAACTTCTCTGCGCTTTTGCTATTACTGAACTTTAACATCACTTTAAAGGCATTAATATATTTCACTTCAATAATATCTAAAATATTCTCCTGCTTGAGTATACGGGCTAGTCCTAATTGTTTAGGTAACTTCTCATTCTTCGATGTCATACTTATTTCGACTTCGTCCTTCGGTATTCTAACCATATCATCTGTGGATGCACTGCGCACTATCACTTTTCCTCTTCTCCCAATTTCTGCCCAAACTTCTTCCTCATCTGGCACTCGAATTCTCTTCTCTGCTCGGCTACTTTCCATTTGTCCACAAAAAATTGAACTATTGTCGACACGGTTATTTACAGTTATCTCGTCCAACAAAACATCTACTTCATCCCCTTGGTCTACGTGTAACGAATGAACACTATCCATAGCCACAAAGTAAATGAAACATCGCAATCTATAAAGTAACAAATACGCGTACGCTTAGACAGAACCGGTTCCAAACGACCGTCAACAACAAGCGAACGTAAGTCACTGGATAAAGTATGTTAGGAAAAATGAAATGAAGGGCTGCTTTATAAATGTCTCGAAAATACAGCGTTGGGTTCCGTCAGTCAACGTACGAATTCGATGAAAAGTGTTTGATATTCTTTTCCTCCAACACAATATTAAGTTTGTTTCAAAATAATAAGGAAGGCAATAGCAATCTCGCGAAAATTATTTATTTTTGTTTTATTTGTTGTGTTATTTACTGAATTGAGTTGTTGTGTATCCTACCTTCGTAAAGTAAACTAGTACCTTCAAAATTATGGTAAATTTATAATATATTATACAACCCACTACTACATATATAATATACTAGCGGCCAGCCCGCGGCTTCGCCTGCGTGAACTACGTTACTATTAATTTCTGCCTACCTAATTAATTACCTACGTCCCATAAGTGACGTCCATGCAAAATTTGAGACTCCTAGCATTTGTAGTAACGAAGTTTCATACAAACTTTCAACCCCAAAAGAACTCCTTAGAAGTCGAATATTGCAAATTCCCGTCTTAGCGAGCACCTACGTCCTATAAGTAACTCCTATGCAAAATTTGAGATTCCTAGCACATGTAGTTTCTGAGGTTTCGTTATGAGTGAGGGAACTTTCGATTTTATATATATAGATCAGATTAGGGTTCATATGTAACAGTATACAAATAAAATAATCTTCACCTAATTTCTGATGACAGTCTATTCTGTTTGCACCAGTCGCAGGATAAGAGCGCAGCGTCCACCAGCACGATGGCGGGCCCTGTAAAGAGAATGTGGGAAACCAGATCTCTGGTGGAGAGAGCGTCCTTCTTAATTTTAATATTATGTAATTTTGCGTTTGTAAATCGTTTTTCTACACGTTTAGCTTCCTGTGAAAGTAAAAGTAAGTAAATAAGAAATTTATGTTTTTTAATTTGGCAGTAGGTAGGTAAGGTTTGGCTTGAGTTTCGAAAGACTTTTTCTTTTTCAATGGACGTTTGAATGAGTGTAAAATCGAGAAAGGACCTGCTCCTTTTTTATAAGTTGTGTTTTTATAAGTTTAGCAACAGGTTAACTATTTTCTCTCACTGCAATATTTTTTTCTCATATAGCAGCAATGGCGTGGCGAGCTTAACTCGCGCCCGGGGCAAAATACTGTTACAACGCCCCCCAGGCGAACACAATATATTTTCATATGTATGTTTAAATAGTTTTGCGACTATTTGGCGCCCCTTTATAAGCGGCGCCCGGGGCATGATGATTCCCCCATGCCACGCCACTGTACAGCAGGTTAGGCCAAGGAAACTTAGTGTTAAGACACTCTGTTCCACACATTATGCTCAATTTTTAATCACCTTGTGTTGAGGTGCGGAAGTCGGCACCGCAGCCGCTAACTCTATAAAACTAGATATTTTCCATTATACACCTTTGACAATAACTACTGAAATATTCCACATTCAAATCCTTATAATTGGGTACTTACCATAGCTTTGTTGCCATCTAACTTAATCAAAGACGTCATATTTGCCGTCTGTCGGACAGTGTACATACAGTGCTTAATATTATATCTAAAAAATAAATATAGCTATTTTACAATATAATGCCCTATAATAAAATTTGATAAAATAATAATTACCGTTGTAACAAATAACAAAGATCTATAGTCCAAGTATTATGTCCGAAGCCTTCTTCAGCGCATATTTGTGAGAAAAACTTCAAAAACTTTTTTCTATCTTCTTCCGATAATAGCATCAAAATGCAAGCTATTCCACAATCCCAATGAAAACGTTGTCGGATATGAGGGATTTTATATTGTACTTTAGGAAGCATTGGAACTGAAATAAGAAAAGTTAATTGCTTTAATTTAAAATTAATGTTTTTTCTAGCTGAGTAGGTAAATGGTGGGTAGTCTAAATATCATTTCCTACGCATGTATTGACCCACTTCGTGTCCTGAGTGAAGTATACGCTATAAGTACCAGACCACGAAAATTAAAATACTTTAAATAATAATTCGAAACATAAATCGTACTCACTACCATTGCGCTCACAATCAGTCACTTTAAATTCTGAACAAGACTAATATATTGCCGAGATAACATGGAATGGACAAGAAAGGAAGATCTCTATTACTATCATAAAATCAAAACTATTTTAGTCCAGTATAAAAAAAATCCACTCATCATGTTCATGCTTTTTGGCTTATGACACAGGATGAGTTTATTGATGAAAAAGAGTTATAGTTATGCAGAGTGAGGCTCTATGTTGTTAAATCTACATAATTTACAGGAAAACGCGAACCTTATAAATGAGTAATAATAAATCGTATCATACATTTCTTTCTAATTTAAATATTCTATTTTTAACAGAGATTTATTCATTTATTTACTTACTTATTCAATTTTACTGATATAGACATAAATATAGAAGCATAAAGAAACAATCTTTGCTTACTTCCTTTATTGTTATCGTAGCAGTTCTGTGTAGAGCACTTGTTATTATTTACCGGCGTTTTCCTTCCACTTGACTCACATACTAGATTATCCTCAAGATACTCAGTAGTTGACTAATCCTTATCAATATTATCTATTCTAAAAAAATCACTTTACGCGTAGTATTTATTAATTTTGTAACTTTCAGAAAACTACTTTTCATACGTAATATTAACAATGATTTCTACATGTGAATACATTTTACACATTTAAAGATTTAAAAAAAATTAATATGAATATTTTTTAGCTCAGCTAACCGCCTAAATTGAAGAAAAAACAAAAAAAAACCATACAATCTCGAATGTCAATGTCAGTTTGACAGAACAGCTGTTTGTATTTAAGGTTAAAAATTAAATGTAAATATATTATTAAATAGCATATATTACGACTATATATTTTATTAAATATAGTAATAACAACATAAACTATTTTATTCAACGTGATGTCTTTAAGAAGATCTCTGTTACGTTTCATCAATATACCGAAACCATCGCAAAAGTTAATAAGAGTTCAAGAGTACAGCGCGCAAGCAGCATCGAAAGATGACGATAAAAGAAAAACACACTTTGGATTTGAAACCGTTGACGAGGAGGAAAAAACTAAAAAGGGTAAAATAATAGAAGTAATATATTGTACTCTCATTAACTTTGTGTACTTTAAAATACTAAATTTATTTTTATAGTAACAGCAATTATTTCTAAGTTGTCATTTATTTTTTTTTAAACGAAATTTCCTTATAATAATAGAATACTCTTAAGATAGAAATAGAAAATTAATTTTTGAACTCATAACCGTTAAGTATAGTATTATATATTCCATATGATCCATGATGGTGTCACTATTGAAGTTAAAAATGAGTTTCATAATTAGAGAAAATATTTCTTATTAAACTAAATTGTTTATTCCACATATACCATATATTGGTCAGGCAGAGGGTACCTAATATCCAAAACATCTTAATTTTGTATTTCCACTTTATGGTCACTGATTTTACTTAGGATTAAACAAATTTCCAGTGCACCATGTATTTGAGTCCGTAGCTGATAAGTATGACACAATGAATGATGTTATGTCTTTTGGAGTCCACCGAGTGTGGAAAGACATCTTCATGATGAGGATGGCGCCCACACCTGGTACCAAGTTGCTGGATATGGCTGGAGGAACAGGTGTGTCTATGTTTTAATATATGTCAAAAATTTTTGATTTTAACATATGTTAAATTAGGATTTAATTTATTGTTGATAAATAAATATTATAATACTTTTAAATAGTGACCTAAATGTTGCTTAGCCCCCTTAACTTATTATAGCCAAATTATACACAACTTTAAACATAAATTATAGCATATTGTTATTCTGATGTATAGCTTGACTATTCTTAAGTTTCATCTAAATCGAAGAAGTAGTTTTTGCATGAGAGTGGATCACACACCCAGCTTCAAAAGTTTTCACATTTACAACACTATACTTAAAATTTTTAGGTGATATAACATTCAGATACATAAACTACTTAAGAAACAGAGGTCTCTCTGCAACAGAGAAACGAAGCAGTGTGACAGTGTGTGATATCAACCAGGCCATGTTAGATGTGGGGAAGATTAGAGCTGAGAAGTGAGAAATTTTAAATATTATTGTAAATAATCATTCAGTGTTGAGTTTTGCTACTCTATACGTAATGTCTTGAAAATAGTTCTTTTAAAACAAAGTTAGGGACAGCACCTAGTTGCCGATTTATTGAAGATTATTTGAAGTTAACCTTTGTTTTTCAAATTCTTGGCTCAAATTCACCATTCAGCTTTACACTGTATCCTGCATATTGCAAGTTACTCAAAGGAACCTAGATTCTTAAGTTCCCTCTATACATACCGCATGAAGCTAAAAAGAATGATAAAACATGAAAAATAATATTCTTTTCTCAATATTTCTTAAATATATGTAATAAAATACTATTTAATATGAAAGTTAATTACTTATTTTAAAACAATTTTACATATTTAAAGACAGGGCTACACAAAAGACTCACCAGTTGACATAGACTGGTTGTGTGCTGATGCTGAAAGCCTTCCTTTGCCAGATGACTCCTATAACGCTTATACTATAGCATTTGGTATTAGAAACTGCACCCATGTTGATAAGGTGAGGATTGTCTTTTAGTTTTCTCCCTGTATCCTGCATATAGCAGGGTAGCTGCGGTCAGTTATCTCTCGCACTTAGCATGTCGTCGGCTTACGTGTCGGTAGGCCATGTAAATTTGGCATAATTATAGTTTATATAGAGAAAGAGAACAGAATTATTATGTTTTTCAAAATAATGCATTAAAAAGAACTTTAAATTTATGTAAAAGGCTATGACTCCCTTTGCCTCTCTTACATAAGAAACACCTGGTAATATAAAAAAAATTAAGATACTTTGAACGGATATATTCGTGTAAACATTGTATTTTTAATTTTTCGGGTCAAGTGGTCAATTTTTTATTATAAATTTTTTGGGGTGATTAACCACAATATTTTGTGGTGGGCATGACCGACTCAGTCCTCCTCGGTTCTACACCCATGGTTGTGGATTCGATCTCACTCGTGGCAACTATTTTCGTTTACCCGTTGGTCACGCGATTTGTTGGCTCAATGCGTAAAGATGAGAAAAAAGCAACATTTATTTATTTATTTTGCAGGTATTAGACGAAGCGTACAGGGTGTTGCAGCCGGGAGGTCGCTTCATGTGCCTAGAGTTTAGTCAGTTGCCTAATAATACTATGCAATGGTAAGAACTATAATAATAGTTTTCTAACTTCACGCTGTAACGGATTAGGCAGAGGGAACCTAGTGTTAAGACACTTCGTTCCCAGATCTCTTTTTCCTGTTCCCCAATTTCCGCCGACAGCGACCTGTCAGGTTTACAGTCACACGCCTATGCCCTGTCGCTACGACGACCTCAACGAAGGTTAATTATTATATATCTTGTTTTATCTTAACATCAGGTTCCCGTTTGTTTGAATTATATATAATAAAATAGTTGTTTTCCCTTTAGGATGTACGACCAGTACTCGTTCCAAGTGATCCCAGTGATGGGTCAGCTGGTGGCGGGGCAGTGGAAGCCGTACCAGTATTTAGTTGAGAGCATCAGGCAGTTTCCTGATCAGGTAGGCAATAGCATAAAACAGATAGCAAAGAACTGTTACAGCACTCTAGTCAGCAAGGAAATGAAAATAGTTATTTCATTACCTTATCACCAGAGCAAACAAATTAAAATATTAAATTTTAGTGGGAAAGCTTATCCCCCTAAGTCACAACTATGTTGCCTATAATTTGTTTTATATTTAAATTTTTCATTTTTAATTGCAGGAAAAATTCAAGCAAATGATAGAAAACGCAGGTTTTAGACAAGTAACTTACGAGAATTTAACATTTGGGGTATGCGCCATACACTCGGGGTTTAAAATTTAAATAATATATTTTTTTAAGAGAAGAATACTAAGATTTAAATTTATGTATTATTTAAGTAGTGTTAAAATAAAACAAAATTAAACAAGACTTCTTTTATTCTAGCTTCTTTTATTAATAAGTTATAGGTTTAGCTGTTGGATCAAGAATTGGTTGCAGAAGGCAGTATTATTTGAGACGCGTGTTGAGTTCCCTCTCTGGAACCCTAACCACTTATGACCTGGACCCTTATCTCGTCGTTAGAAGTTTTGTTTTTCAATATTTTTAAATTGAATTTTATTTAAAAATGTAAAATGATAATATAAGTATATGAGCTTTACGGGATTCATAAATAATATAAATTCAATTGCTAACTGAGATATGAATTTACTATATATTTATAATCAATATTATTAATGGATAAAAAAGGAAAGGTTAAATATATCCAAGTATATTTAAATACGGTACCATCGCCATTTTGTCATGAATTTTATAACATCATCTCGTCAAAAGGCAGCCATTTTGATTTTCAAATACACACAGGTCTAAATAAAACTCCCATACATAATTCCAGGTAATTTATTAAAATCCATCAAACTGTTGGTCTTTGGAATGCACTCGATGCTAAATTTACATACACTTGAAAAAATTATACGTTTTTTTAATATACATACGTATAAATGATAATAAAGTATATAATATAATGATTCAGCGGCCAAAAAGAAAATAAATCGTCATTACCTACTACATTATACGTGGATTCGTTCACACAAAAAACTGCCTCTCATACTTCTTTCTTTTCTTTTTGTTTTGTGTGCCTGTCTATGTCGTGTGTCTAATGTCCATTTCTGTGTCTGTATGTGTTATATGTGCATAGACTTGTTATTAGATGCGTATTTGTGGGTCTGTCTCTATATAATGGGAAACACCACAAACACACACAGACATACAAGCACATCAATGCTTGTACATGTGTGGTGTGTGTGTGTCATTATTATTTGTTTTGTATATCTCTATATATGGTTGTTACCATGTTCTGGAGTGAAGCTGTAGCATGCTGACATCTAATCAAAAACAGTCTAACGCAGACCATAATAGGTATCAAAAGCAATAATGTTTAGTCAAACATATTACAATCATATATCTCAACAACCATCATACAGAGCGTGCACTCAACACAAGATCACGGGCGTTAATTAATATTGTTTGATAAAAAAATCATACCCCCAGATGCGTCCGTCCGGCTGTCCGGCTGTCCGGCCGGCCGTCCGGCCATCCGGCTATCCGGCTATCCGGTCCATCCGATCCGATCCGTTCCGTTAAAAGTCGAATGCGCGCCCTCTATCCGTATCCGTATGTATCCGTATCCGAGTACCGTCCTATCCTATCCTATCACGCTCGCCACCATCCCACCATCCAGTCCATCCCATCGAGTCCAATCCACAGTGGATGAAACAAAAGAAAATACTTTTAATTATACATACAATGCTTTTTTTTTAAAAATTGTTAGAGCAAGCCAGAGTGCGATTGCCCACTTATAGTTACAGAACGATTTAATTACAGAACAATTTACAGATGTTAATTTTATATATATGTAAATTTAGCTAAATATTAGATTGTTAAGATGCTTCTAAGATTGATGACTAACAATGTTAAAAAAACACTATTACAGAACGTATAAAGGCAGTTTTCACATTAATTTAATAAAAATTAAATATTCATAATTTTTTATATAATTATAATACAGAATTTAGACATTTTGTAGAAAGATAATAAAAATGTCAATATAATCCTCATTATTTTTTATATTTTGAAAAATTATAAGTAGGCAACATTCACATGGTTTACCCTACTTTAATTAATTTAATATTAATACGTCAACGGGATACAGGATAGGCGGTTACATCTACTTTATGTTACCAGCGTTACTATCGTTATCACACCGATAAGAGTGATAACGTTCACTTGTCATACATTGATGATAAAAAAATCATATTTGTGACTTCATAAATATACATATTAGTGTATGTATGTATGTGTATTTGTATACATATGAATATAAAAAAAACCAAAAAGAACCATACTTAAAACTAATACTATCATGACACTTTCGACAAGTTGTTTAAACAAAATAGATACAATTCATAATTTTATATAGTGAAAATTATTGTCTATTGCCAATAAAGTGATTTAGAAAAAAAAATGGTTTATAATAACACAATATTACGTTTACTTTAATCTGTGGTCAAATAGTAAATAATGAAAAAAAAATATGTATGTAATAAAAATGGCGCCACCGCTCTCAGCCATAATCATTATAAGCAAAATTACTAATATTTCAACAATTTCTATAATATATCTGTCTGACAGTTAAGGTGCCGCCATCTTGTTACATTGGAGGGAGGGGTGTATGTGTTAGGAAAGGATAGGTAAGGGGTAGGTAAAGAGGGGAATTAGATTGTCAAAAATAGCATGATAGGGTAGTGTTCCGCCCGGCGCCGCCCCGCCGCCGCCCGCCTGCTGGTGAAAACATTGCCTTCAGTTCCTCCAATCACTTTGTACTAGACTACACGACGCGGGAATCGAACCCGTACTTGTTATATACCAGTACGCTTCCTCCTTCATTTTATAAAATATTGGTAGAAATGTTGAGGTTTTTTATTATATTTTACAATAAAATAGTTTAAAAAAATCAATAAAATAAAACTTAATAAAATTTTCAGAACAGTACTCTCTAAATATTAAAAAAATAATAAAATTAAAAGATATATATCGTTAAATATGTAGTTATATTTAACCCCTATCTTCAATTCCTTCACATAATGTATTTACAGGTCGAGAATCAAACCTGCACACATTAGTTTGTTCTGAGAGAATTATTTTACAACATTCATTTTAGATTCAAATTCAATTAATACTTTAAAAAATGAACATAAAATTATAACATGTATTAGAATCATTTACAATAATGATATATCCTTGCTCCGTTATCGACAAATTGCGGCGTTCCGCCACCCAACACGCAATGTCTTTAACAGTAGACAAAGTTTTCTTTAGTATTTATATAAATTTATAAAGGTATATTTTGTATATGAATCCATTTGTCCGTGTGTCCACATGTCCAAATCCATACCAAGCAAACTGTGGAAGTAACTTTTATTACAGAATTAAATTATAAAAAAAAGCTAACTTTAAGTGTAATTTTTTTTTAATTTGTATTTTAATACAATAATTTTTTATATAAAAAATATTATGTAATAATAAAGTTTATTATTAAATTAATAAAGTAATGAATTATATATTCTATATTTAGTTATTTCGAGTAAAAACAAAGACAAAGTTAAATTAAAACATATATCATTTATAGTTATTATAATCGATTTCATCATACCTAATGTTTAAAAATGTATTTTAAAAAAATGAGCATTTTTTTATATTTTTAAAGCAATGTGACATGTATATCTGTTTAATAGTATATGTATACACTCTAGCTTTGTAATCCTTATTAACAGGCTATAGAAAAGATTTGTAAATACTAAAAATGTATGCACACTAAGGGCCATATTTATAAACCACTCTCAACTCTGAGAATGATTTCAAGATGTCATTTCAATAGTCTATGAATGAAAGCGGTGGTTCAAGATCACTTTCAAGATCTATCCCAGAGCATAAGAGATTTATAAATACGGGGTTTAGTATTCATAAATGTTTAGTAGTTACAAAACATGTGTGTGAGTGTACTGTGTATGTGTTTATTTATACACACTAGGGTCAACAAGTCGTGGCCGCCCTGAAGAAACATTTTCTGAGCTTTTGCACATTGTTCAATAGAGGAGAAAGTAATCAAAAGTAAGATTCAAATCTGCTCAGCCACGTTCAGTCAAGTTCAGGGCGGCCACCGTCAAGTTCAAGGCGGCAGTTTTTAAGTTCAGGGCGGTCACAGTGCGTGCGTACCTGCTTGCTCAGTAGTTGCGGTCGCCGGAGCGGTCGCGCGAGTAGGAGCGGCGCACGGGCGAGTACGTGGGCGAGCCGCGCCGCCGCGAGTAGCTCGGCGAGCGCGGGGAGAACGAGCGCGACCTGACACACACACACACTACGTTAGTGTCCACTGTTTGCACTGACAAAAACGGGCTGCTTGTATTTAGTACAAAATTGATTACAAATAATACTTTACAAAAATATTAAGAATATACTCAGTTGATCTTCATAAAACCAAATATATAATAAGCAAACCAAAAAAAAATTGTTATAGAAACTAAAAACACGCTATTTGCCTACATAACGATATATTTACTAGTAGACAGTCCAAGGTTCCAAGAGCTATCTTCCGATTTCAACATCAGACCAACCCGAAGGTACCATAATATTGTACTGCCATCTAATCTACATATTATAATCTTTAAGTTTCATGAAGATAGAACAATTAACAATTAAAAGTACATGTAAGAACAGATTCTTAGATTTTACTACATAATAAAAACATGTTAAAGTTACATTTTTTCTTTAGTAATAAGCAAATGAATTAAAAAAAATACGTCACCTGTCTCTATCACCGCCGCCACCACCACCACCACCACCGCCGCCATAATCTTCTTTAACGCGTATATACGATACTTCTCCCTGAAGAAACAAAACCAATTATAATTAAATGAAAATTGGATTGAATCATATAATACAACAATCATAATATCGTTCAGGTTAAAAGAGCTTGTAACTGCAATTTTGTGATTTTTTTATTCCAGCTTCACGCTGTCACACACTTGGCAGGGTAGGCCGAGGGTACTCATAATGACACATCCAATCCCAACTTCCATCTAATTCTGGAGGCATTGCTGTTGAGTAAAAAAAACTTTCGAAAGAGAGTGAGAAAATGAAAAAATTAAATATTCCATTCCAGTACCTCAAGAAATCATTTTCATGAAAAAGAAAGCATTATGAGGCCAGTTGTCTCATAGGAACACAAATATGCCATCTTATATGTGACAGGTTCGTTTCCCATTCGGTGAAATGAATTATTTAATACTAATGACACAATTAATAGACATATGTTGAATAGGGGAGCTTAATGTTGTGCATTGTCTTGCAACCAAAATGTAAAACAGTTTATCTTTAAGTGGGAATAGAACCCATAACCTTCGCAATTACATCCAAACAATAAAAAAAGCATAATATCAACCCACCTCGTGACTCCTAAATCTCGAGTCATCAAGTTTCTTAACAGCATACTTCATGTCCTCGTGGCGGAGGAACTCCACCACACCAGTGCCATCCTTGAAAGTGTCTGCGAAGCATACATCTCCTGCCTCACGCATGTGGTCTTTTAGATCCTGGGGAATTAAAAAAATAACATTAAATAGGTTTAAAAAATAAATATTAATAAAAAATATATTCATAAAACCTTAAAAGATACATAGCAGTAGTACCATTTTAATTAAAAAACTCGTAAACTGCCTGGACATATTAATTAAAACTAGAGGACACATTGACGCATATTATAATAAATAATATCTGTTGCCATAGCAACGTGTATGTCACTTTATAAACATAAAATAGTTTATATTGTCATATGCATGGTAGTGTGTGTAATGTTTTACTTATTGAATATACATAAATATATAGATAAAACAACAAAAACCAACCTGCCAAGACCCCGAAGGTGGCAGGCCAGTCACCACGACCCTGTACTCCGACCTCCTGGCCGGCGGTCCTCGGGCGGCGGGGCGCGGCCCAAAGCGGTCGGGCTGCGAGCGTCCTCCTCGGGCTCCGCCCCCGCCGCCGCGCGGGAATTCCACGCGGAGACGGTAGCCGTCGTAGTCGTAGCCATCGCGGGCGCGCACTGCGTCGTCGGCGTCACTATCAACAACATATTATTATTGTCACATTTTATTTTTATATTCTCTATTTAATTAGACTATATTACAAGAATTTTTAAATTGTCAAATCACATAAAAATTATAGTATTGGCAGTATTACAAGAAGTTACCACATGCTTGGAAGTTCTGCTCAAATGTTTTGGCAACAAACAGAAAAGGCTCTCTTCTAAAACATCATATGATAGGTAGGCAGAAAAAACCCAATGTCTAGACACTGTGCTCTCCACTTGCCACTCAAAGACTTTGCATGTTGAATGGCATGTCTTTGGGGAGTAGAGAGGAGATAATATGAAAATATTTAATTTTTCCCCATAAGAATAAAACCTACAAGCATTGTTTAAGTGGTCAAGTGAGACCCCGTCCCATTGGGTGTTCCACATAAACAAAATAGATTAAAATCCTACTGTTAATCTCTCATCTACTTAGATGAGATGGTTGTGGCACAGTGTCTAACGGTGGGCATATAAACATATGTTCAGTTACCCTAAATTAAAGATAAGGTAAGGGTAAGATTAAATTTTAATTATTTTTATTATGTTTCTACATTGGTAGATAAAGCACTGTATTGATTAAGTCCCAACCAGTTGAAATGTAGGGTTACCGAAGTGAGTGAACACTGAGTTTGTTTTGCCTATATTTTGCCTATACTTTCCCCCAAATTCTGGAGGTATAGCATGTTGCGAGGCGGAACTCAACACAGCACTTTGAGATGTATCATGCATAGAAATTATAATTATGTAAATAAATAGCAATAGATAGTTGATTTGTGTAATAATAATATGTGCAATAATCATTGATAACAAGAACATTAATTACAGCAGTTATAATTAATGACATGTTATATTATCAGTAATGCTCTCTCAATGACAAAGTGTACCAAACGACTGATAAAATAAATGTTTTTGAATTTTTTATATACTATTTCATACAAATTGTATTGCAGTGCTTTCTATCAATATATTTTTTTATTCATCACAATGTATCCCACTTAAAGCAGGCAAAGAAAACCTTGCTTTAAAGTCATTATCCACATTTCCTTTCAATTAGACCAGCGGAACTCAACACCATACATAGTGTATGAGATTGCATCCCTGCAATCTGTGGAAGTGGTATGCACAATGCAATAATTTCAACATAAAAATTAACATGTTTCTTTTAATTAACCTCAATGATGACTTGCGTGGACATAGTTATTGTTTAAAAAAATCTTGGCCATCGTCATCAAACTATCCATTTAACATAATTTAAAGTAAATTGTGTTCAATAACTTTCTTTATAAAAAAAAAGGAATTTAAAAGCATTTTACCCTTAACTTCAATAATAATTTAAAAAACTTATATTGATTCTGGGACATAAAATGTGGCAATAAAGAATTGGCAAAGAGAGACGAATATAATGAACAATTAATACATTAATACGCGTGGACTTATTATAAGATATATAATTGAGGACAATCAGTAGGTCATGGATAGTGGAAATAAACAACCAAGTAAATATTAGTATTGTGGGACAACTTACCGTGGATCCTCAAATTCAACGAACGCGAACGGTGGTCCCTTTCTGTTTTTCAAATCGACGAATGTTACTTTGCCAAATTTATAGAATAAATCTTGAATGTCCTTTGTCCTTATATCAGGGGGCAAGTTACCGACGTATATCCTGCACTCATTCCTGCTACCGCCACTTCCGCCGGACATATTTATTTGTTTAATTTATATAAAATATGAAAATATATTAAGGAATTTAACAATGATATAGATTTGATTCAGGTACACGCAGCGTTCTCTTGCGGTCGGCGATTTTTGACAATTCAAAGATGGCGATAGAGGCACGTAGATGGTTCACTTGAATTGAACATGGTCGGAAAAAGAGCGTTGCATGTTCGGATACTTGTATAGACGAGGAAAATATGTTTTATTATTTCTTATAAATAAAAGTATATTTTAATAGTGTATTCTGTATTTTGATTCTTTAAATTTATGTTTTCTATAAAAAAATGTTATTATAAAAACGTTGCTACAAATTGTTTTTTAAAAAATACTTTTTTAATATAAAAGTGAAATGTACATGTATAATATTACTGTTTCTATATAAAATAATTAATATAATTATTAAAATTAACATATTAAAACTATTAAAAGCTAACTTTATTTATTGGCCAAAAATAAAAATCAAACTTATTCCGCTTTTAATTTTCGAACACAATTTCGAATTTGGAACGCCCTCTAGCGCATACCGAGGCATTCTCAGCTGAAAGAAGCCTCTGAAGGAATCCTCTAGAAAGTAGGCAAAGAATCTCCGGTATCAAAATCATTACGTGAGAAATTGTTCAAAGACCGACTTAAATGTAAGTAATAAATATTATTATTTAGTATATTTACTCAATTTAGGCTCCTTTTATTATTAATAAATGAATTTGTTGATATTTTTCGGTTTTGTGTATAAAAATCTAAGTACGTAAGTCTCGCAGTTTTGATAATTTCACTAACATTCGTAAAATATGGGCACTAAAGTAAATTTTATTGATTTAATTCATAGTTTCTATGGTGATAAGTCTCATACTAGCGATATATTCTTATCATTGTTGATTTTAAGCTTTAAATTGAATCTATTTCAAATAATTTAAAATTTATTTAATGACGGGCATTACCGCCAGTGCGACTATTAGAATAATAAAGAAAAAACCATCGGCGCCTGAACCTGAGCCAAGGTATATTTTGTGTTAAAGTAAATCTATTTTCCAATAAAAGTAGGCTCCATTGATTTAGGTAAAATTTAAAGGGCGCGCGGGGGCTAGCTTCCCGCCTGACCTTTACAAGTTATTTTTAGCATCCGGTATTGAATATAAACAATCAATGGCGTGTTTTACGCATGTGGTAGATTAAAAGCCACCTAACTCCGGCAGCTAGATAACCTTAGACCATTTAGATAGCCTAGGCTGGGCTAGGATAGCATTAGGACTTGTGTTCGTTGTACCACTTGACTTATTTGGCGCGTGGAGTTCCTACGTGGTAATTTAAATCTAATTTCTAGGTGTTAGGGTTGTTTTTTAATGTTTTCTTTGTTATCGAGGTGATAATAGTGCATGGGAATAGTATTTTGATTATAATTTGATGATTAAGGGTTCAATCTATGTACGGATGGTGATAAAATTTAAATTATTTTAATTTCATCGCTCTGATAGACAAAACGCTTCGTTTACTCGACATGCTGTCTTGAAAATTGTATGGAAAGTGGGGAACAGAGTGTCTGAATACTAGTTTTCGGCTGCCTATCCCACTACATGCTGGATATGGTGTGAAGCTGCTTTTATTCCACTAAGATTAGAAGTGATTTCGCAGCTATACAGACAAGATGTGTGACCGCAAGGCGGTGATCAAGAATGCTGACATGAGCGAGGAGATGCAGCAGGATGCTGTGGACTGCGCGACGCAGGCTCTTGAGAAATTTAACATTGAAAAGGTTAATAATTTTTTAATATGGCAAAATACAACAGTGCTGTGTCTTGAAATTCTGTTATTCGATATTTAGTTAAATATTAAGGTTCAAAAATAATTACTTGGAAGAAGTTATTTCTTGTGATAATGCTGCCTTTACTAGCTTTCTTTTTGTTTGAAATTTATTTATATTGTATAATTCATGCTAGTGAAATATAATATTTCATTAAAAACTTAATAATAGCATAATTATATTTATTGTCTTCGAAATTTGGTGGATAGTTATTGTTTTACTTTTTTAATGTTAGAAAACTACCTGTGTATAATGGGTTAAGGGCTGCTTCTATACCACAATTATACTTTTTAAGTTTTGTGTTACTAGATATTTTGTTTGATTGTCTATTTTACTTATTAATTTTGTCCAACATTAAACTTCATTAAATATAGACATATTGACTTTTTCCAGGATATTGCAGCATTCATCAAAAAAGAATTTGACAAGAAGTACAACCCAACCTGGCATTGCATCGTGGGCCGCAACTTCGGTTCATACGTAACACACGAGACCCGCCACTTCATCTACTTCTACCTGGGCCAGGTGGCAATACTGCTCTTCAAGAGCGGCTAATCGAAATCTGTCTAGTAAAACCTCTCTTCGGACATTCCATTGATCCAACTAGGGTTGCCAACATTTTTAACCGAATGCTAAAATAATACAGAAAATTTAGACGATTTTTTTCATTTTGGGTGTTGAAGTGGCATCAAGCTAAAAACTAATATTTTTACATTGTGTATTTCTAACAGACATACATACACTATAAATAACAGTACAGTTGGCAACACTAGCTCGAACCCACATTCCTGTCCTAAAGGTATACTAATGGTGTCAGATTTGAATAAAAAAACCTGAAAATTACCTTATTTATTTGCATTTTTGAGTTACTTTTACATTCAAGATCTCGGTAAACAGATAGTGCAGGTTCGCAATCTGGCAACATTAGCAACACAAATGGAATACCCGAATTGGAGGTGTGTTACGTATGAATGTGTGTATGAAAGGCCGTTCCGAGCTGGATCTCCGCACTCTGCACTATGTAGTATAAGACGACAGTATTTCACTGTAGTAGTGTATTTATATTGAAAATTTTAGTTAAGACTATATAGCTAGCGTATGTTAGTACTTACTAAATTTATTTGTTTGTTTGTTTGTTATATCACTGGAGATATTTTCAATACTTCTATTATTAAACTTTCTTAACAAACCACACGGTTTTTTTTATTTTGTATGTACAACTGCTAACTTGCTAAATTTTCTTTTAGAATTAAAATATTTTCATTTTGATTTTCTAAAGATTTTCTTTTTGAATTTTAATCTTAAACGTAGGTATTTAAGAAAAAAAATATATTAATATACTTCGTCTTTTCAAATTTATTAATTATCGGGTATTCTGAAATAATATAAGATACTTCTCTTGAGCCATTATTTGTTTTAAATATCGGGAAGTGGGATTCCCCACTTCTCCATACGGAAGTGTCTTAACACTAGGTTCCTAGGTTCCTTGCTATGTGCGGGATACAGCGTGAAGTAAATAAAAAGAAAGCAATTGAGTTTGATGCGGGCTCTTCTCTGCCTTCCTGTAGTACTGACTACTGACATTTATATGTAACTTGACGATTACAAAAGTTCTTTTAATAATCTAATTGAATCCCTACCACTACGTTGAACTCAAGAGTAAACTACACACTTGTACCTTCACCAAGAAATAGTCTGACGGAAAGGACCGAGAGAGCAGAGAGTTGAAATTCAGAGTTCTAGATGGCGGGATGAAGTAATCACAAAATACAAAACTCTTTATAACCAACCCACTGTATCCGCGTACTTAAGACACGTAGAATGCGTCATACAAAAAATTATAAGGTCAGTAGTGGCGCAGGGGCACTAACGTGTGACTGTGTTCGCGACACATTTAGCGAGGAAATTTAATATTTTCATTTCTTCGGTTTGGTGTCGAAGCAAAGCGCGGCGTTGAGTTCCGCCACTCAACACGCATGCCTCTAGAATTCGGCGGTAGTGTGGGAAGCGGAGTGTACTACAACCTTCCCTTTGCATACTCTGCTACATGCGGGATACAGCGTGAAGCTGAAAAAAATCCAAAACTTGTTATTTTAATTTCAGCATACGAGCGAAGTCGCAGCTAAAATCTAGTAAAGCGTGTTCTGCAGTAGAAACTTAGTGCCTATATGCTAATATATCAAGGTTATTTCCAAAACTGCTTCCCAACACGCTATTTATTTGACCTCAAAACTTTAATTAGTATGTATTAACGTATGTATACGCTTAACTACCTAAGCCTCTGGGATGGTTGTGGGTTCAAATCAAATTTGGGGAAAGGTTCTTGGTTGAAGCATAAGTGTTTTTTTTGTTCAAAGATTTAGTTCGTACTATTATAATAATATGATATAATATAATAAAGCGGAAGAGGTTGTTTGTTTGTTTGTTTGTTTGAACGCTAAGATCTTTGGATCTACTGGACCGATTTACTATGTTTTTGTTTTGTATGAAAGCTGCATTCTTCAGAAGTGCTATAGGCTATATAATATTACATTACACATATATACTAATAAATTAAAATACTTTCTAATTTGACATGCAATTTATTCTGCCATGTTAATAACAACCGTCGTTGCTAAGCACCGGTTTGCAAAGTTTCTTTGTTGTTTTAAGAAAACGTCACCCAAAATGAACTTATATTTTGATATTCATCCTTATAAAAATAAATATATTATATAATATTTAATAAATATTCTTATAGTCCAAGCAGGCGTAGCCGCGTCCGGGTCCACTAGTAATATGATAAGTGGAAAATGAAAAAAATTTTCACTAAATTGTTTTAAGTATAATTTGATTCTTAAGTATATAACACTAATTTTTCTCCTTTTCGTTCAGGCCGTTGTTGTAGCGCAGAGGCACAAGAATGTGACTGTAAAAGCAACTGTTATGGGTACGATTCTCATTCAGGGGAATCGGAAAATGGAGAAAAGTGTGTCTTAACACTAAGTTCCCTCTGTTTTCCATTCTATAGGCGGGATACAGTGTGAAACTGAAAAAAAAAAAACAACTTGGCGTCCCTCTCGCTCAACTTTGTAAAATTCTATCGGAACCCGTGAAGTGGCGGAACTCAACGCCGCGCTTTTTTGTTTAATCAAAGTGGGATTCCTCCTCATGGGAATCAAACCTACAACCATCACGTTTACAGTCGGCAACAGTCCACCGATGGCTTCAAATTAATAAAAATAGTGTCTCAAGGTAAGTTCAGCAATAGTATAAAGAAAATACATTTCCTTCATATAATGCTCAGCGGGTCAAGGACAGGTCTAAACTAGATTAGAAGTGCACTCGTGCAGAGAAAATGTGATAACTTTTGTTGATTTATGTAACTCATACAATTTTCTTATTCTTTGTTTTGTTTTGTGGTTGCATATGAAAAAAAAACCGGTCTAGTGCAAGTCGGACTCGTCCATGGAGGGTTCCGTACAAATTTCAGGATGGATCACATGTGATTTCGCATTCAAACAGGTCGTGTCATATTTATATGATCTCACATGATCATTGACCTCGGGAGTCACCCTGATGGTGAGTGAACACCGCCGCCCTCGACCCTATGTAACACCAGAGGAGCTAGCACCCAGGTCGTATCGATCTGGAAACACAGCCGCGGGTAGGCCATTCTCTTGCATTTTTAACGAAATTGTAAGATTGTGAGAATATCCTGCTCAATGACAAAAACTGAACAGCCAAAAACTTAAAATGTGTAAATCCGTAAATCACAAAGTACATTACATTACTGCATTTATTTTTTATTTTCAATATAGAGAAATAATTAATTATTTCTTATATAAAACATTATTCTTTAAATATGTGGCTAGAATAATCGATAGATCTATTACCGTAAAACAAAATATGTGATAATATTAGTTAAAAGGTTAAATAATAGTCAGTATTGGTGAAAGGCTAATTTATTCAGTCTTATGAATTACAAAGTATTTACAAATGTACACAATTAATATCTAATACTATATAACAAGTGACCCGACTATAACTAACTATAACTAACTAGAACTAAATATCGAAGTCCATTTTCAAAGCCAACTCGTACACCAGTAACAACAATTTGAAATATCAAATTTATACTCGGATATATTATGTATTTGTATATATGACTTTTTTTGTACTAACTGATTTATTCAAAATATATGATTTTTATGATTGCATTTAATATAATATTATGGTTTACTAATGAGAGTCAAAGTCACGGGTTCATTTCCCCGGTCATTATAAAAATGGCTTAAAAGTTTGCGTCGTTACTGGCTTTTTTTTTAGAGAAAAACCGAGTGTTTTAACAGGTTACTTTTAAATGTGTATTAGTTTTTTATATAATAGAAACATGATTTTTCAAATTCTCTTATTACATTCCAAGACAAAAAAATTCACATTAAAATCTATATTCAAAATATTACAATATAACTTTTTTTTTAAATTTTGAAAACAAAATAAGTTTTTAATAACATACCAAAATAGCCCGTTATACACACCATTCCAATTTTACCGTAAACTTACCGTTCATGTGGTCGTATAGCATCTGTAAACTTGATGTTACATTCCGTAACCGCCATATTCGCTGTCAGGAAATCCCCTAAACTTGCGACTGGAGCTGGTCTGTCGAAGGGGAATCCCATGGAGCGACGGTCTGGGTACTTGCGGTCCCTTATACCGCAGTAGGAGGCTGCATCGTTGCAAGTACCTACCAACTCTTGTACTACCTGGTGGTGGGTTGATAAATCATGTTATATATAAGAAATATCTCGTTAAAGACCGTACAAAGTGGAATAGGTTGAGTAGGAAGGCAGACCCTGGCAAAAGCCGGTATTAATGCCTAGAAGAAAAAGAATAAGATATTATATTGACAAAATGTTCTTTAAAATTTACTATTTTAATACATATAGCGTCGTTCGTAATAGAGAATTGAATATCCTTACCTTATCCTCATTCCAATTGGACACCATACAGAACAACACCATGGGGTAACCTTCTGGAGTTCCCTTCGGAATCAGCATGTGATGCGGCCAGCCACAGCCGCAGAAGTCGAATTCGGCTGCTGCTTCGGAGCCAGAGTCACCAGGTCTTAGATTCTGATCGCGGAATGTCCTCTCGTAGGGGATGGTGACAGAGGATAATAGACTCTTCCTTTGTATGCTGGAACTGCCGGCTGGAACTGGAAGAAAAGTAAATGCGCCATTGTGATGTATTGGGACCGTGAGCGATTATAAACGCGATGGTTGTAGATGAGATCTCTAATTATTTTGATTTATTTGGTGGCGTTGGGTTCCGCCAGAGTAGCCAGGTTGAGATTTTTAGTTGCGGAGCGTTCTTTATTAAGAGATGGTAACAGAGGATAATTTGGGAAAAATATCTTGTTTACTTTTACATACAAGTGTACATGTTAGCGTGGAAAATGTAGGTTGCTTTAAAATAGTGGTAAAGTATAGGCATACTAATGCCTATATTTTTTGATAAATTTAATGTATATACAATTAATCTAACAAAAACATTTATAAAAATTATAAATACTATTTAACACTGTAATACGTACTGGCCTGAGAGAATTTATCCAATTCGATCATAAGACGACGTTGCTCTTCAAACGGTAGCTGTTTTCTATTCTCATCCAAAACCGGCGCTATGAAGATGCGGAATGTACCCATGCGACCAGCTCCACTTGAATTGTTTACTTCAATACTGTTGATAATATACATCATTATATTAAGTAATTTTTGTATTTTTATAATTTAGATAAAGAAATTTTATGGCAAAACTTTTCAGATGCCATAGTCGGACATGATGGATAAGAGGAATGAGACAGCGTATTCTGACTAAGTTGTGGGTTCGTTTCAATTGAAAAGAATGATCAGATAGCATAGAAGCGTCGAGCTGATTGCCGCCACAGAACGGAAAGTGGAGAACGGAGTGCCTTGCCAGTAAGTTTTTTCCTATTCTGCTATGCTGAAAAGCATGGTACTGAAGAAGAATCCAATTTCTTACCTATATTCAAATTCATCATGTTGCAAATGTGTAAAACGTGCGCGGACACTACCACGCGGCATGAAGTCCAAGCCACGACCCAGTTCCACAGTACTCTGTTCCCACTGAGTGTGAAATTGATTCGAACCCCCACCTAATGGCCCTTGACTACGAACAGAGATCCCAGATACTCGGATACCGGGGAAGTCCAACTGAAATCCAAATTCAATTAAAATTATATCTTTTGAGAAAATGTATGCAGGTGCAATCAATCGTTATGCATTCGTATTATCGAAAATCCAGATACTCGAATTTATGAAAAAAAAAGGGGTCAGTCGTGGCGCAGGGGCACAAGCGTGTGACTGTAAACACGATAGGTTATGGGTTCGTTTACCGCTCAAGGAAATGAAATATAAACGAGGCAAAGTGTTTCATTGAGTTTCGCCACTCATCAAGCAATGCCTTGAGAATTTAGCGAAAAGTGGGTGTGTCTTAACCTTTGATCAATTATACACAGTTTAGTTAGTTAGTTGATCGGCACTCAGGTTCCCTGTGCCTACGTTGCTAAGAGCGGGATACAGCGTAAAGCTAAAAAAAATTATAATAAGAACTTACCTTATCCCTTCTATAAGGTGGTAGTTTAGTTTTATATAAATTGAACAGATCGTCTATATAGGCGTGCCAGCGGTAGAACACCGGGTCGCGCATGGCGGTCGCCGAATCACCCATGACACCGAATAGTTCCTACAAAAATGGGTAAAATAGGTAAGTATATGTAATTTGTTTGGGTACAGCTATGGACTTGGGTACTTTTGGATGAATTATTTGATTTTTTGAGATGTATGAATCTGTGGCTATTTATTATGGCGAAATATGGATACTTTTAGAAGTAAATTGTCTATATGAAAATTACATTTTTTTATCGTTAATGTTTCGTACCTATCTTTGATTGCGTTCAAAGGACCTCAATATTTGGACTTGATATTCATTTTACCTCAAAATAAATGGTATTGACGGACGGACAGACGGAAAACAAGGTGATTCTATAAGGGTTCCATTTTAACTTTTTGACGTACCCTAAAATGTTTTAATTAACTAACTAAAAAAACAAAATATTAAGTTTTTTGTTATTTTTTTTGTAACCCTTAACTTTTTAAATACTTACCAAATACCTATGATCGGGGTCGTGAGCGTAGGCCATGAACACGTGACCCATGTTGTGCAGGTTTCCGTAGTAACTTGGATTCTTACTCAGCATTGAGGCCTCCATCAAGTTGCCGAGAACGTCGATGCCTGTTTGTTCATCTAAAGGCATTGTGCTACCGTCAGGCTGGGAAAAGGTAAAATTTATAATTTAAATCAAGATACTACCACTAGAGGCCAGTTGCGGCGTAGGGACATAAGCACGTGACAGGCGCGACAGGCTGTGGGTTCCATTCCCACTCGAGGAAATGAAATATTTAATATTTTCATTCTCTGTCAGATGTCAAGGCAAAGATAGAATATTTTTATTCTTCTATTCATAAATCTATACGCAACTAGTAAGTTGTAATGATATGATAGTTTCTGCCATAAATACTTAGAAATATATTATTTCATAGAACCAAAACATATACCAAAGGGTAATAAATTTCAATTTCATGTCAAAATAACATGTCAAAATATCAAAAATAAAATCACTACAAAATTACAAATTACCAAAAGAATAGCCATATTGTTGACAGCTTCAACGAAATGGTCCCTCCATAGTTCCATCTGGCTGACGTCGCTGCGTATTTCCTGCACAGGGCGGTCCAGGTCGCGGAGTTGGGTAAATGCGAATCTATTACAAAAAATATATTATTATAGTTATATTGGTTTTTTATTCAAAGCGCGACATTAGACAAATAAATCACAATGTACCTACATACTCGTATATGAAAATACTTTGCTTGTCTCTCAAATCAAATAGTGTAGACACAAAGAGCTTAGTGTCAAGACACTCTGTTCTAAAAAAATGAACAAAAAATATCTCACCGCGGCGGCCAAGTTCGACTTGCAACTTGAGAATCCAATTTAGGAAAGTACGCCTCAGCGATGGGTTGACGGAAATCATCGTAACGATCGACCCGACCGAGCTTGTTACACAGTCTCTCTGTGGTGTATCTGTAATATAAAATGCTTAAAATTATCTAAAATATATTTTTACAAGTTTTATTCACACTAAGGAAAGGAAACTATTTAGAAACGCTCAAAATTTGAACGTAGCGGGACTCGAACCCGCACCTCTTATTTACTGCTCAAGCACTCGTCTAAAGCCTAATGTAATATCTAAAACGCGAAAGCGAGAAAGCTAGTGAAAAAATTGAAAGATGGAGGATAAAATCATTATTATAAAAATAATCAAAATCGACTTCTTAAAAATAATTAACTGAAAAAAAGGTTACAAATTTATATAAGTGTATTCCTATTACCTAGCAATAAGCTGCTGGTGCATATAATAAAACAACTCGCCGCGCCTGTCTTTGTCCACAATAGCGCGGTTAGCTGAGTCGAATGGGTACACGAGATGCCAGTGCCAGTGGTGGAGATTAACGCCGATATCCTCACGGAAGTAGGCTACACGCTGTTCCGGCTCTAGATCGGAAGCTGTATAGTTCTGAGGGATTGGGATTGGTATCTGCAAATGAATAGACGAAATAATATATGGAAGGCAGAGTTCTCCGTTCCCCAATTTTACATCGAGACACTATGTATTACGATTTTAAGTGGCCAAATTGAAAATCGAATTTTGTTGTGTATAGTGAGAAATAGAAATAATTTGTATTAAATATTGTAGGTTTGATGATCAGTTAGATAAAAAAATTTCAAAGCACAAAAGGCAGCAATTTCTCCTAACGTAAAAAACTATTAATATAAAAATAATTAATATTTAATAAATATAAACACCATTTTCTCCAACTCACCCTGTCTAACGGTTCTTCAACGCTAGATACTTCACGCGCCTTCCTAAACACCTTCGGGTCTAGGAACTTATCGGGAAAAGTTTCCGCGAAGGTCGGGAGGTCTATACCTTTCGTGTCGTCTCTGGAATGTTTTTTATTTGTGAATATATTTTTTTGGAGTTTAAGTAATGATTATCTTTTTTAATTTGTTCAAAATGTCAATAAAATAACAAAGAAAAATAAAATGATGGCTCCTACAAATAGCTGAAACTAATATCAAATACCCATCTCTACGGTCCAGTCCAAGTTTCATCAAAATTGGCTTAGGTTTTTTTTGATATAGGGGTATCCGTGCATTTTGGAGCAGTCACGTATTTAGGTAATGATAACTATTTAAAATAATTATTTTTTTTATTATTTACTTTTGCATTTGACGGAATTTAATAAATATGAAAAGGAATCTATTTTGTTACTTACCTATGCAGTAAAGCCACAGAAAGGCAGTAGTTAAACATGTAAGGATTGATTCTCAGCTGACAGTACGAACAGAGAGACATAAGATCAGTGACATCACGCATACCTTTAAAAAAACCATAAACAATATAATGATGTACAAATATTCTATAATTTTATAATTTTATAATAATTTATAATATTATTTAAACCCCAATAATTAATTGTTATTAAACAAAGAGAAGTAATTCTGAACAAAACTTGTATCAGGTATATATTTTTTAGGCATTGTCAAGTGAAACTTTTATAAAATTCCTGAAAACCAGAAACTTTGTCTGAAATCTGAATAAATGTTGAACTCTGATCGCGAGGTAAAGCGCGGGGTTGAGATCTGCTACTCAACATAGAACGGTGTATAATAATAAAAAAAATACTAATATGTCTTAATATATCTAATAGAACATCCAACTTTACCAAGAAACACATCAATAAGGTTCCCAGCCATTCTTCTATGTTTAGGTATAAACAAGGAAAACTGGTCGTTATAAGGCATTTCCATGGGCAGAGACAGGTCTGGCAACGCAATGTTCCTCACTGGTATGGGGCTCAAACCCTCCCCGAAACGACTTGAGAGGACATTGCTTGATTCCCTATATTTTTCCGGCTGAAAGAATATACATTTTTTTTAAATTTAGATTTAAATTAACCTATAAAGTTAAGATGTGGAGATTGGAGTCATTTTCATATGTATACTCCTGTAAAATAAAATAGAAAATGGGAGAGGCCGTTGGTGCTATACAGGATCTGACTATAAAGATATCAGTTGTGGTTTAGATTTCCACTAAGGGGAGTGAGTTATTTCTATTTCTCCTTCCTCTGCTCTGCTCGCTCTGGTAACAAGACAAGCTTTATCTTAAAATTAGGTGTAGGAAAGCAGCGTCTTGTGGGAAATTATATATACACTCGTTCTAAGGAAAATAATGTTAATATAAGAGATTTTGCCTGCCCAGATATATACAGATACAATGTGTGACTAAAACGGAGAAAATAATACTTACGAAGTAATTTTCAGGTAATTGTAAGACGGAGCCATCTTTTGGCATGAAGCATGGTTCTGTCGGTCTGTCGAAGAACAATAACAGATGCTTCTTGTCAGTCATGCTGCTGAACTGGAAGCAATGTGATAAGATAATAACATAGAAAACAAATTAAAAAATAATAAAAATATATTAACTTAAAAGTAGCCTCATAATAGTTTATTTTGTAAGAAATGAAACAATACTACAGAAAAAAAACTTTAAATAGACGAAAACATGAAATTTTAATAAAAAAATAAAATAAAATTATGAAAATATATCCTTAAATAATTATAATTATACAAACAAAAACAATCTAAAAGGAAAACAATAAGATAGTAAAAGGAAGAAGCTAAGAATAATTAATATGTATTTAACAAATAATATAATCAATCCAACATCCTGTCTCACCAGTCACCACCATTTCAAATTCCTGTTAAATGAGGATTAAACAATAAAATAACCGACCGATAAGGAAAGGTCAAATATCTATATACTTATAATAAAAATGTAATTAATCAAAAAGTGGAAACCAGACTATTCTGGGGTGGGCACGGACAACCCGACTCCTGCCCTTCCTGCGCCCATGGTCGCTAGTTAATTAAAAAAAAAAAAAATGGACACCATCTTGGCGCTGTCCTATTGTAGGCTACAAGCTTAAATTAAGAATAATGTTTTTGCTTAAAAGTATAGAATAAGTGGAGAATGGAGTGTCCTAGGACATTGTAGTACGACATCTCACTGCAAAAACCTATAGGTATCTGTTTCTTTAATTAAACTTATTTTTATGAATGATACATGGTCGAATAGATTACACCAAGTTTGCCAAATTTTGGACAATGAATTTTTACTCAAATTTATGGTAATTAGTTTTTGTTAATAAATTGTAAGTATACGTTTTTTAGTGAACTCAACATCATTCGAGTGATGTATGGGATCGAAAAAGTAATGGTGGCCAGTTCTTATGGGTTTCCGTAATGAGCAGGTGGTTTATTATTGTTTATTTTTGTATCAAACTAAAGTTAATTCTTTTCTCTACACTATAGTGTATACATACAGTTGCCTATCTTAGACCATTAGATCAAATTTCGTTTAGCTTTATACATCTATATAAAAAAACTCACCTTTCTTTACAATTTTAAAATACACAAAATTAATTTTTAAAAAAACTATGTAATTACAAAAAAATCATTAAATTTAATATTAAATTTGAAACTGGTAAGCCGCAGTAATCACGGCTAACTGTATCCTGTTTTTGTGCAAATCTCTATATATACACTCGTAGGTAGGTGTTGCACCGTGTATCCTTTCAGACAATGTGGATCGTGTGCAAAACAAAGGGAAATTGTGATCCTGGTCCTTATCACAAGGATATTTGGTCATTGCACTTACTGAGAACTGGTGATACCATTAAACTCACATCTGGTGCAAATTTCCCGTAATTTTAGACATTAATCTATTTATTATAATTTAATACTTATTATATTTGAGAGCGTGGTGTAGGCTTCAGGTTTCGCCACTCAACAAGTAATGTCTTGAAAATTATTTGGAATGTGGAGGACCTAGTGTCTTGTTATTAGGTTTCCTCTGTCTATCCTACTTATGCTGGATGGACAGCGTGAAGCTAAAAAATACTTTCTTTCCTTTTTAATTATAAAATATGTAATAATACAAACATACACGTGCTATTTTGATAACTGTTAATAACTTTGTTTCTTCCCTTTACAGTTTTCCTGTTTTCCATGTTTGGATAATGATTTCAACAATTATGAGTATATGTTAATATTTTACCTATTTTAATATAATATAATAGTGCCTTAGCTGCATTGATGAGACGATGGAACGTCAGCACAGCTGCATGTTTGGCACCGACCCTGTACCCAATGAAACAATGCAGTGTTGGTACCGACGTTGTTATACGGCAGATAGCTAGAAGAATAAAATAAAGATGAATGCCGTGGAGATGCGATCTCTTCCTAGGATATGCGGAGTCAGCTTAGCTGATCGAATCCACAATGAAGAGATGAACAGAATGGCAGATACTAGCGAGGATATCACGGTGAGAATGAAGAAGATCGGGCTCAGCTGATTTGGGCGCGTCGAATTAGTGAATGATGAAAGAAACGCAAAAAAGATTTATGACAGAAATATGAACAGTAAGAGAGGTAGGGCTCCCTTTACCTCTGCTACCGTCACCATTTAGACAAAATCAATCAAAAGTGCCCTACACGAAAGCATATTACATGCTATCGTTGCGATCACCAGGCACACAAATGAATGCATGTACTACACCGATGCCAAAGAAGACGCCGACGGCAAGTTCTTCCGTCGAGCCACTGAATCCAGTCACCGATATAATAGACTATAACTTAAGGACGACTATCATCAGTCCTAGAGATCAAAAGGCGATAAATAAATATAAGAAAAATAACGATCCTCATTTACTCGAAGCGTCATGTTTCTTAAATTTGAACATGTCGTGTTCCCAATGTCTGCAATGTCAGTTGTAATGTAAAATATTAAATTGTTATAAAAATAATAATTAAACTAACAAATCACCTGGAGTAAATTTAACTTTTAATGTTGTTTTTTGTATTTATTGCAGAAGCCCAACTTGAGTTTTTATTTCAAAGAGTGGAATAATTAATATTATTATATAAATTAAAGAGAAACACAGAATATCCTCCAGAATTATAATATATGATACAATAAAAAAAAAAGAACGCAACCACCGGAACAGAGCTAGCAATAACAAATTAAAGCTTCAATTCTTTTGCTGTTTAAAAGAGTATACTGCAATATAAATTTAAAAAAAAAGTCAAAATCAGAAAAGGGCGCGGTCCACTAGTGTCCGCAATGTGTTGTATATAATAATAATTAAAAAAACAATAATATAGATTTTATAATATACTTTACTCAAGTGACTCATTATGGTTAGTAAACAATATGTCTTAGAGACTAGGTTAGTTATTAATATAATTTTTAAATAAATATTACAATATACACGAATGATCGCTGCACCGCCCCGTTTGCAACGGAACAGCAATGATCCATGTCTATGCACTCCAGTCTATTAGAGATCACGTTCTTTATTTTGCTGGTACTTCCCCGTACCTTACGCATCAGAGCTCGCACCTTATTCTCATGAGGGCGAAGGAACAGTCAACACGCGCTTCAGCGAACATCCTTTGTGTTAATTTTAGTAATTATAGTTGATAGTTTTATTATTTTTAATATTAAGAATTTCCTTTAGTTACATTTACTTATAATGTTTTGTTCTTTTTAGTTAGCTATTTTTTCTAATATCCATACCTATAAATTCGAAAGTAACTCTGTCTGTCTATGTCTGTCTTTTACGCAATCAGGCCCAAACCGCTAATTTCATTGTGATAAAATACTCATACAGAGATACTTGAAGGTTTCGGGATGAACATAGGGTACTTTTTTTTCTCATATTTGTAATATTTTCGATATATTCCAATATATTAAAATACTTCTTAATTTGACATGCAATTTATTCCGCCATGTTAATAACAACCGTCGTTGCTAAGCAACGATTTGCAAAGTTTGTAGTTAGAAAACGTCACCCAAAATGAGCTTAACGCATCTCTCTATAGAAAACTGAAAATAATTTCATAAATATATTTAATAAATATGCGTATAGTTCAAGCGGGCGTAGCCGCGTTCGGGTCCACTAGTTATTATATATAAATAATATTTTTTTTTGTCTAATATTATTTTTTCTAATATTATTTTTCGGCTGATTTAAATTATTAGGGCATACATTTTCTTATTGATCCTATTGAAAATTGAAAATAATTTCGTTAATATATCTAATAAATGTATATTTGCTTAGTTCAAGCGGTCGAAGCCACGCTGGTACGCTAGTACTGTTATGTAAACTCAATTTAACAAATAGCATTTTCTCTAGAGTTTTCCAGCAGTTTATAAATAGCGTGTAACAGTGTTCAACGCTCGTGCCTGCCATTTAGCTCAGGGTCAAGTTGGATGACCTTTACGAAGTGGATGCAAGGGTGGGTTGGTATTTATAAATCTCCATATAGGTACCGTACTAGGCGTCGCCCGCAACTCTGTCCGCGTGGACCTGAGACGTAATCTAGGAAATCATTTTTTTTCCGTTCCCGTGGGAATATCAAGACATTAACAGTAACCGAACGCCGTTGTAGCGCAGAATCAAAATCTTGCGAAAGTAAACACGACACGTGTGTTCGATTCCCACTTCACGAAATAAATAATTTAATATTTCCATTTCTTCGCTCTGGTAACGAGGCGGTAAAAGGCGGCGGCGTTGACTTTCGTCACCCAACACGCTATGCCCCAGAATACTCCGTCCCCCACTTTCTGCAGGATTCTGGAGGCATTGCGTGTTAAGTGGCGGAACTCAACGCCGCGCTTTGCCTCGCCACCAGAGCGAACAAATGGAAGTATAAATTTTTAATATATATTTCCTCTCCTCGAGTGACACTTTGTGACCCTGCGCCACGACTGGCCTCATATTCCATAATCTTCTATAATATATTTCTAATAAATTATAAAACTAACAAAACATGTCATTACTCGTTTACTCGTTAAATTTCGCCTTTTAACACGCAAAGTGCTTGTTATGGCATTAACGTTAGAAAGTAGATGGAATACTAACTGTCGCTCTCTCGATGAAGAGTGAAAAACTGAATGAAACTAGACTATAATTAAATAATAAGCGATTATATATACATAAATGCTTGATTTTATAATTAACCTACTGTTTATAAAATAAATATAGAACATATTTATCATAGCGGTTATTTAAGTTTAACCAAAATGAATAGCAAGGAAATAACAAAAATATGCATGTTAAGGTTCATTTACTGAAATAATCTACCAAATTGTACATGTTAGGAGAAATATAGTATTTTTTAGCTTCAGGAAAGAACTAGTGTTCTGATATTCCGTTAAACGCAACGCAACGTTTTGCCTCGTTACCAGGGCAAGAAAGTAAAATATTAAATATTTTCATTTTCTTGCTCTGATTGTGGATTCCATTAATCAGACGGTTCGATTCCCGAGTGGGAATTGAACTCACAACTGTCGCGTTTACTACGCAACTATGCTCCAGCGCTATGACGGCTTCAATTTTCTTTAGCTAATAATATTGCTATTTAATTTTCTTAGGCTTTAACTATTCTTACAGCCTGAAAGAACTGAATAGCAATGTTTAGATAAATCATTTGGCCACAGTATAATTACAGGCTATCTTTAGCAATGCAATGCTACAATTAAATTATATTTCGTCCCTTCATTCGAAGTTATATTAACTAAGTAGTAACCCCTTACCTACAAGACAGCGTTACCTAAAATTTTTTGATTAGTTTAACATTTACCCTATCTAAGTAATCCTTCACCTATTTGCTCATTCCGCTTTCTTCCGAGGCAGCGTTAAGGTTCGAATAGTTTTTCTATTACGTGGCCCAGTGTTTAATAAACGCTAAAATTTAGTATCATATAGTAATTAAAAAGGAATAATTAGACATTAGTAAAAAAGATTTTATTCATAATACTTACTGGAAAAAATATTTTTTGTGAATTAAATAATATTATAATATACAAAATTATAAACATATTCTTTTTATGTAATTTTTTTTAACTAGGTGCATAAGAAACCCCTATATGTAGGTATATGATGACTACCTACACGGAGAAAATACGTGGTTATTATTAGAGTAGGTACACTTACCACGTGCCTACAAAATTCGAGTGTCAGAACCTGATTTGATGGTGATGGGATCAATATAAAAAAACATTCTTTCAAATAAAAAGAGTTTTCGAAACAACTCAACAAGTGGTGTAGAAATCGACAGACAAATAACAAAAAACTGTTAAGTGCGAGTCGGACTCGCCACACTTAGTTTTCTGTGTGTACCACTTTCAGGATTGTAAGTCCACGGGAAGTATAACTTATAAAACTTGGTAAACTTAAGTCGACGGTCATATGCAGTTATTTTGTATGAAATTAACTATTTTTTTCTATGACACACATAAATTATAATTTTTCTTCATTTCGGATTATGTTCATTATCTTTATATATCTTATATCTTCGTGTCAAAATATATGACTGTAGGTCCACGGGAAGTACCCTATAGGTTTTGATTACGCGGTTAATTTCATATAAAATGGATGCATAAATGCTCTTAATGCGTTCTTCTTGCGTTGAGTTAGAAGCATTCTGTGCTTCAAGGGACTGTGGACCTGAATGTTTGATTTTATTCTCAGTTTGATACCTCCACGATCCTAATTTAAATTGCCTTGATAGACGAACAGTTTTTACCTTTTGAGGTATGGAACTCTAAAAAGAAAAAGTTAACTAATATATGTAGAACTTTCTCCTTTTAGAAATAAGAAGTCGGTTAACGATTAGTAAAAAAACTATTAAAATTAATGCTTAAAAAACATCAGGTGTGATTTAAATGGTAAGTATCACCCGTTATCAACAACTGCGGTGACCAAATATCCTCCTGATAAGGTCCAAGACCACAACTTCCCATAGTTTTTTTATTTTATATATAATAAAAAGAATCCAAACCTTGTTTTGCACACGATCCATATTGTCCTACAAGACCTTTATATAGAGAACTTTACTAGGACAGGATACAGTCAGCCGTGGGCACCCCGGCTTACCGGAAGTCTTAAAAAATTTAGTTTTAATATTTTTAATATTTTGTACATTTTAAAATAAATTTTGTTTTTAATTTTTTTTATATTGTGAGTAAAGGTAAGTGTCTGTTATTTATATGTATACAGATCTAAACAAAAGGAACTTAGTGTCCTAGAAAATACGGTATTCTATTATTCTCCACTTTTCCCATTTTAGAGACATATATGCGGTGGTTGGTCTCAATACCGTGATTTTTACCTGTAAATTAGTCTTGTTTATGTGCTGGCATATATTTTTTAACTATACATTATGTTCAAATAAAAAAATATAGTTTTTATACGTTAAAGTTTCTTCTTAATTCTTTGCTATGATACCATCTTTTCTCACTTTGTTTCCAGTAAAGCAGCATGGCTAACAAGAAGAATCTGTTATTGTTCTTCGACAGACCGACAGAACCATGCTTCATGCCAAAAGATGGCTCCGTCTTCCAATTACCTGAAAATTTCTTCGTAAGTATTACAATTTTGTTATTTTATTTTTATTTTATAGGAATGCATATGTGAAAATTACTTAATTCTCTATTTTTTGTATATAGTATTGGTGGTAACATTTGTACATTTTGTATCAGCTTAAAACACTCCGTTCCCCACTTTCTGCCGAATTCTGGAGGCTTTGCGTGTTGAGTGGCTGAACTCAACGCCGCGCTTTGCCTCGACACCAATTAGAATATGCTTAGTGTCAAGACACTCTTCGTCCCACTCATGTGAATGCGAGACCTAGTTTGTTAAGTGGGTAAAATTGCAGGGAACCAAACCCACGTCGCCTTAACAATTGTCACGCTTAACTTAAATTTAAAACACTATTTTATATTATTTTAGCCGGAAAAATACAAGGAATCAAGTAATGTCCTCTCAAGTCGTTTCGGCGAGGGTGTTAGACCCATACCTGTGAGGAACATCGCGTTGCCAGACCTGTCTCTCCCCATGGAAATGCCTTATAACGACCAGTTTTCCTTATTTGTACCTAAGCACAGGAAAATGGCTGGGAACCTTATTGATGTGTTTCTAGGTATAGTAGTTTTTGATTTTGAATATTGCATGTAATATTAGTATACCTAGTGATCTAATGGATGCCAAGTTAAAAGTTAAGCTCTAAATTAAAAAGCTTTCAAATAAAAAATGTCATTTAACTTGGCTCTCATTTCATATTTGTTTTTGATGGAATTTGTTACAAAATTGTAATGAGTAAAAAAATATTTAATCAAATAAATAAAAATATATATATTGCTTATATTAAATTTAAATATTTTTTTGTATAAGGTATGCGTGATGTCGATGACCTCATGTCCATCTGTTCGTACTGTCAGCTGAGAATCAATCCTTACATGTTTAACTACTGCCTTTCTGTGGCTTTACTACACAGGTAAGTAACAAAATAGATTCTTTTTTAGTAAAATTCCGTAAAGTAATAATCGTTAACTGTAATTTAAAAAAATAAAATTCAAATACATATTTATCTAAATATATCTAATGAAATGCTCAAATATTTTCAATTTTTTAGTTTTTGTATTACAAAAAATAAAAAATGTTTTTAAAATTTAAGAGTTAGTTTTTTTCAAATTGTAACCGAAGTTTCATTCAACATAAAATTACGAAAAGATTAAAAAAAGAAAATTATAAAATCAAATGAATGAAATCTGCAAGTAAACCAAAATTTCCCAAATATACTCGTATATTTTACAAAAAAAAATTTCAGAGATGACACGAAAGGTCTAGACATCCCCACTTTCGCTGAGACCTTCCCCGACAAGTTTGTAGACCCGAAGGTGTTCAGGAAGGCGCGTGAAGTGTCTGTCATTGAAAAACCGGGAGACAGAGTGAGTTGGGGAAAAATTGAATATTTTTACGTTTATTACGATACATTCATAATTTTCTTAACGCATCTTGCTCATATACTAGAGTACGCAAGAACTAGAGTTTGGTGTTGCCAGTTTTGTGATGTGATTACAATGTCCACCCGCAGGAATATTTTTTTCTTTTGGCAAGACAAAGTTCAAACAATTTCTTAAGAGAATAAAGTATTTTAACGTTAGGTTGTCTTTACCTACCCTACTAACTATTGTATACAGAATGAAGCTAAAAAGGAAAATATAAAAAATACATACTAAACTCTATATAGTTTTTAATGAAACTCTTTATCTATTAATTTTCAGATACCAATCCTAATTCCCCAAAACTATACAGCGTCAAATCTAGAACCGGAACAGCGTGTGGCCTACTTCCGTGAGGACATCGGCGTTAATCTCCACCACTGGCACTGGCATCTCGTGTACCCATTCGACTCTGCGGACCGCGCCATTGTCGACAAGGACAGGCGCGGCGAGCTGTTTTATTATATGCACCAGCAGATTGTTGCTAGGTAGGAGTAATAAAGTAGTTAAAGAGCACTAATAGGATTTAAATTCGCCAAATTTACTGAACTTTTCTCTTTTAAATTACAGATACAGCACAGAAAGACTGTGTAACAAGCTCGAACGGGTCCGTCGTTACAATGATTTCCGTAAACCCATCACTGAAGGGTATTTCCCTAAATTGGATTCTCAAGTCGCAAGTCGAGCTTGGCCGCCAAGGTAAGATATTTTTGTTATCTTCACACTGTATCCTACAAGTGGTGTTACGACACTTCGTTGCGAGACATTGCGTGTTGAGTGAGGGACTCAACGATGTGTTTTGTCTTGTTACCAGCGAGAATATCAAAATAATGAATACGAAATTCAATCCCTCGAGTGGGAATCGAACCCACAACTGTCGATTGTCAGATGCCGCGCTGTGCTATGTTATACGATTGTAAACTTATATTAACTCTCATAGGTTCGCATTTTCCGATATCCGCGACCTGGACCGTCCCGTGGAGCAAATACGCAGCGACGTCAGCCAACTAGAGCTATGGCGGGACCACTTCATTGAAGCTGTCAACAATATGGCTATCCTTTTGGTAACTTATAGTTGTTTGAAATAACACATTCTACTTAATATAAATTAAATAATTTATTAGTATTATAAATGTAAAAGTTTATGAGGATGAATGTTTGGTCCACTTTCAATCAAAACTACTGAACGGACTTAGATTAAACGTTATGTAACAATAAGTTTAATCTGGCGAGCAGAATTTGGGTCGTTGGTAGTTGATAATTTGACCTTTTTCCAGCCCAATGGTCGTACAATGCCTTTAGATGAACAAACAGGCATCGATGTGCTTGGTAACTTGATGGAGTCCTCGATAATAAGCAGAAACCGCAGTTACTATGGAGATATGCACAACATGGGCCACGTGTTCATATCCTATGCTCACGATCCCGATCATAGGTTTTTGGTAAGTACATACCAGTATTTTTACTAAAAAAAAAACTTTTTTTTCCAATAATTATTAATAAGCTTCAAACGTCGGAAAGTATTTTCAGGCAAAAAAACAAAATCAAAATCGGTTCCTTCGTTCGGGAGCTACGATGCAAAATATAGACATACAAATTGCATATCTGTATGTCTGTCTGTTGCATAGCTTTATTCCCCAAAAATATCAACATTTCTTTACAACTCCGTATTCAAAAATTTCAATAACCCAAGAGATCACTCCAAAATTATCCAAAAAACTAAGTATTTACCTATTTTACCCATTTTTGTAGGAACTATTCGGTGTCATGGGTGATTCTGCGACCGCCATGCGCGACCCGGTGTTCTACCGCTGGCACGCCTATATAGACGATCTGTTCAATTTATATAAAACTAAATTACCACCTTATGGAAGGGATAGGGTAAGTTTTTTTTGCTAAAGATATTCCTTTTATATGAAATTTAGAAAACAGTCAGTGCCCAAAATGTTAGTCAAAAAAACGTTATATTCTTCCAAATAATACAATCTTAATAACATTTTCAGTTGGATTTCCCTGGTATCCGAGTATCAGCGGTCTCGGTCCAAAGTCAAGGACCATTAGGTGGGGGTTCGAATCAGTTACACACTCAGTGGGAACAGAGCACTGTGGAACTGAGTCGTGGTTTGGACTTCATGCCGCGTGGTAGTGTTAACGCACGTTTTACTCATTTGCAGCATGATGAATTTGAATATAAGTAAGGAATAGTTTTTTTTTCACTTTCCGTCTGGATTCAAGACATTGCTTGTTAATTGGTGATTCTCATTTGCTGCACTGACTGACTGATAGTCTGATAGATTAACTTTGTCATAATATAATCGTTACCTCGAGTGGGGATCGAAGCCTAGAAACGGTAATAGCAATTCAGTTTTTTTCTCTTCTAAATTTCTTCATCCAAATAATAAAAATTACTTTAAATTATTATATTTTATCTAAATATTTCTTAATTTTATTAAAATTATTATTATTTTACAAACTAAACAGCGTTGAAGTTAATAACTCGAGTGGAGCAGGTCTTATGGGTACATTCCGTATCTTCATAGCACCAGTTTTGGATGAAAACAATCAACAGCTACCGTTTGAAGAACAACGTCGTCTTATGATTGAATTGGACAAATTCTCACAAGCCAGTACGTATGAGAGTGTAGAATTTTATTTTTATATATTATTATTTCTTAGTTTTGAGTAGGTGGTATTTGATATTGTAATATTTGTGTGTTTTATATACTCGTATTATACATTTTCGTTTCAGTACTCAATGCTGGGAATTTTGTTACCAAAGTAGGGTAGTGAAAATAATTTAATTATAATTTTTATCCAGTGTAGGAAAGAAACCAGCAAATGGCATCAGAATTTTCTAAAACAGTAAGATTATACACGTTTTAACTAATTAATACATTTCCCCAGTCCCAGCCGGCAGTTCCACTATCAAACGCAACAGCCGATTATCCTCTGTCACCATCCCCTATGAGAGGACGTTCCGCAACCAGAACTCAAGACCTGGTGACTCTGGCTCCGTAGAGGCAGCGGACTTTGATTTCTGCGGCTGTGGCTGGCCTCATCATATGCTGATACCTAAAGGAACAGCAGAAGGTTACCCCATGGTACTGTTTTGTATGGTTACCAATTGGAATGAGGATAGGGTAAGTTAAAAGTAGTATATGTGTCTAATAATAGCAAGCAGAATTTCCACCAAAAAATATTCAACCCACAATCCTTTTAAATAGTTATAATATGTTGAATTAATTGAGAACTTTTCTGTCCCAACGGCCACCTCGCCGAAGGAGAACACTCCTTGCCATGAGTTCTGCCCACTGCTACTTCAGCTGAGCAATCCTTCGACCAATGTCGGTAGCTTTCGTTCTCCTACGGATGTCCTTGTTTTTGATTGTATCACGTAGGGAAATACCGAGCACTCTCTAAATTCTGACGAGATACATGTTACATGGTTAGCGACCACGTGTTGCTTCCCTATGTCATCATTGGCACACTGGTTGAAGACTTTCATCTTGTTTTTATTATATAAACTCAATAATATTTCAACCCAACAGGTAGTACAAGATACAGTGGGTACTTGCAACGATGCATCTTCCTATTGCGGTATAAGAGACCGCAAGTACCCAGACCGCCGCCCCATGGGATTCCCCTTCGACAGACCAGCTCCAGTCTCAACCTTAGGGGATTTCCTGACTGCCAATATGGCGATGACGGAATGTAACATTAAGTTTACGGATGCCATACGACAACATCAACGATAGATTTAGGTTAGAATTTAAATGGGGTGTATAACGGGTTAGTTCTGTTTTGGATTTAAAATAAAAAATACTATTGAGTAATTTAAAATTTTTCAGTTGGATACAATGGAATATTATTGCAAAAAAAATATTAAGAAAGCCAAAAATTTTTTAATTTTTTTTGTTGTTGTTTATATTGTTATTGCATTTTAAGATCAATTTCGTTGTACAAAAAATCTAATATAACTTAAAAATAAAGGAAACCTGTTGAAACACTCCTTTTATATCTAAAGCACGTCAGTAACAACGCAAATTTCTATGCCACTAACTAATTACCGAGGAAATGAACTTGTGACTTAATATCGTGGCTGCGAGGAGATCTACACTATAGGGGATATTGACTCTACTTAAAGAATCATAATATTATATTAAATGTAATCACATAAAAATTACATATTTTGATAATTAAAGAAAAAGTTTAAATTATTAAAAAAAAGTATATGTATATTATTTTTTTTATTATTAATATAAAAATTATGATTGTGTATATTATGTATCTGTATCTACTTCATTACATCTTATAACATTTAAAAAAAAATGTAATGTTTTAAAATTGTTGTTACTGGTGTACGAGTTGGCTTTGAAAATGGACTTCGATATTTAGTTTTAGTTAGTTATAGTTAGTTTTAGTCGGGTCACTTGTTATATAGTATTAGATATTAGTTGTGTACATTTGTAAATACTTTGTAATTCATAAGACTGAATAAATTAGCCTTTCACCAATATTGACTATTATTTAACCTTTTAATGACTCCATGTTATATTTTACTTTTCTTTTTAAATTCTAATGAAATTATCATCATCATTAAAATAAATATAATGAAATCATTAAATTCGGTAGAGGCCGACGAGTTGCAGTGGCACAGAGTATGAGTGTGAAAGTTGTGGGTTCGATCCCAGTAAGAGGAAGACAAAGTAGCATTGTGTGCCACCATTCAAGCCGCAATGTCTCAAAAATTCAACAGTGCTTGGGCAACGGAGTGTCTTAATACTAGATTTGATCTGCCTTTTCTGCTATATGCGGAAAGGTCGTAAAGCTAAAAAAAATCGCTTTCATTTCGATCCTGTACCCAAAGCGAGCATTTATTTATAAGAAACACAGTTTATTATGACCCAAGAGCTAAACCAAGCCAGACCTTCGTTATGTTATAAAATCTGAAAGTTTTTCTGCGCATAGCAGGCCAGGCCCCCCCTCTATTACGTATATGAATATATTTTATTTTATTTATTTACAAGGCAAGCCAACGTAATATAAAATAAGACCTATAAATTAAGTAAAATACAGAAGATAAAAAAATTACATTATAGGCTAACTCAACAGGATATAAAAAAACTAAAAGTAATCTTAATCTACCTCACTAATATACTAAACTACCGCTGCTGACTGAATCTTGGCCTCTACTATGGTGGGTGGTTAAGACTTTGAAGTCTTTGAACCTTTAGGAGTGGGTCCTAGATAGTAGAGTTTCGGAACCTCTTCTCTATTAAAATTAAGATATTAATATATTGCTATAACTTTGCAGAACTTTCTAGGAATATATCTGTTTCACATCTACAGCTGATTTTTAATCGACTTCTGTAAGAAAAGGAGGTTATCAATTCGACTGTATTTTTTTTATGTTTGTTACCTCATAACTTTTGACTGGGTGAACCGATTTTTAATACATGTCGATCCTTGACAACTGACATGCCGATGCTTCTGCTCTCAGCCAGAATCTAGTTTGTATTCGCCTATATATGTAAAGAAAACTAGCTTTAAAAATGAATGCATCCTTGAATTATATGAGTCTCTAAATCATTTGAAATTGAGAACAATCAGTCGGCTATGAATAATAGAAATAAGCAACCAAGTAAATATTAAACTTGTGGTGTAATAGAAATTAAACGTTAAAATGGTGGATGATCTATGATAGCGAAGTTTCAAATTAGGGAACTAGCATTAACGCAATCCTAACCTTTCATATTCGATGTTCAACACCAGGAGCTTTTTGAACACTGTGGTATGAAACTTTATTGTTTAAATATTAAACTTGCGGTGTAATAGAAATTAAACTTAAAAATGGTAGATGATTTATGATAGCGAAGTTCCAAATTAGGGAACTAGCATTAACAAAATCTTAACCTATCTATCATATTCGATGTTCGACACCAAGAGCTTTTTGAACACTGTGGTATGAAACTTTATTGTTTCTGATAATTTTTCTCCTAATAAGTATCCTGCATATAGAAGAGTAGGCAGAGGGAACCTACTGTTAAGACGTTCCTTACTTTCCACCAAATTTTCGACGCATTGCGTGAAAACTGGCGGAAGTCAACCTCGCACTTTGTTTTGTTATTTGTTTTGAGCGAAGAAATGAAAATATTAATAAATAACAAAATTTCTCGGGGGGAAATCGAACCCACAGCCGTCACGATTACAGTCGTACGCTTGATTCCCGCAATTTTTTTATCTCGAAAATAGTAATATTTCAGATCTTCAGCTATATGGAGTAAAAAAAATAAAAAATAGAAATGACCTCTATCGCCAGTATCAGTTTGACTTTTGATCTACCAATTACTCTGTATTATTATAAAGGTGAGGTGGTATTATAAAGGTGGTGTATGTACTGGTGGGTATCACCAATGCACTAGTTATCAATGCCTGACCAAATATCCTCTCCTGATAACGCCAAAGACCACAACTTCCTCTTTGCACACGATCCATGGTGTGTGAAAACTCGCACAGTACGACAAATACCTATGTATATATAGAAGTTTGTAAGAGGTCGGGATACAGTCAGCCGTGGTTCCCGCGGCTTACCGGAAAACTTAAAACTTGTTTTATTTTTTTTATATAATATATAGTTTATTTTCAATTAATATTGTGTATATTTTTTTGTTGTGAAGAAAGGTGAGTTTTTTTATTATTTTTGTAAATCAAGATAAGCCATCAAGTTGCAAGCAAAAGGGACCTAGTGTCTTACAGAATACTTCGTGCTCTACTTTTCTTATTTTAGAAAATATTGAGTGTTGATTTTTTAAACAAATCGTAACCCCAAGAGGAGATTGAACCCATACAACCTATCTATCACAAACCATCATATACCATTTTACTGTGTGGTTATAATTTGACCACAACTTATCAATTGGTGAGAAAGGATGTTAGAACGATTATATATTGTTATTTTAGCTTGTTCCTTTTATTGTTATTAACCTTTTAAATTATTTTGTAGTTTTACGCTGTATTCCTCATATAACAAGCTGAGGGCACCCGGGGACCTAGTATTAAGACACTCCGTCCCTACTTAGACACTTCCGTTAAGCACAACTTGTCGCTATTGTAGTAGTAGTAGTGTGTATACTTTTTTTATTTTAAAATTACCTTTTTTTTCTTCTGCTTAGTTTTTTATTGTTACGTTTACATTTGTTACGTAAACTGTCAAGATATTTTCCATTTAATATATAAAGAATTTAAAAAAAAAAATGTGTTATATCTAACCGCACAGTATGTCACAAACTTAAATATCATCCACACCATCTGGATACGTGGCACTCCACTACTGTGCGGTTTCGTAGAGATTTCCTTCCACGCGCCACCGAACTGTGGAATGGTCTACCCGCGGCAGTGTTTCCAGGTCAGTACGATATGGGTACTTTCAAAAAGCGCGTCTATCTCCACCTCAAAGGCCGGCAACGCACCTGTAGCTCCTCTGGTGTTGCACGGGGTCGTGGGCGGCGGTGATCATCATCTGGTGACCCGAACGCTCGTTTGCCTTGTCCTTTTTCCATAAAAAAAAATCAAATTGTTTCCAGTAAAGCAGCATGTCTAACAAGAAGAATCTGTTATTGTTCTTCGACAGACCGACAGAGCCATGCTTCATGCCAAAAGATGGCTCCGTCTTCCAATTACCTGAAAATTACTTCGTAAGTATTACCTTCATAGTTTTTTTTTTCCTTTACCATTTTATAGAAATAACTTTTTAGTTAAAAATATTCCGTTCTTCACTCTTTGTTAATATTATTGTTTGCAACATATTCATTTTATTGCATTTGATAGTTCAATAAAAAAGTGGAGCCAGAAAAAACTCTTAAAAATTTACCATTTCAGGTTAATAAAAGAAAATAAACATTAAAAAATATATGAATTGTTCTACACTGGATATTGCATTCCTCTTTTATTATTTTAGCCGGAAAAATACAAGGAATCAAGCAATGTCCTCTCAAGTCGTTTCGGCCAGGGTGTGAGACCCATACCAGTGAGGAACATTGCGTTGCCAGACCTGTCCCTGCCCATGGAAATGCCTTATAACGACCAGTTCTCATTGTTTATGCCTAAACATAGGAAAATGGCTGGGAACCTTATCGATGTGTTTTTAGGTAATGTCGACTGGTTGGATTTTATTGATATTAATGTATATTAGTTATTATTAATGCGAAAATCTGATTTTTGGTTATAGCATATTATAAGAAAATTAAATTGTATTTTAAATTTTTATATATATATGCAATCAAAGGACCAATTTTAGGCATTTTTTGGATGACATTTATGGAATTTTGTTGTAGATAATTATATTTTTTTTAATAATTGATTTTTAGGGTGTAAATATAATATTAAATTATTGATAAAATAACCAAACTAATTGTGTATACACTGTTTAAAAATTTAAAAAAATCTACAGTAAGTGCAAACATTTGTTTTAATAAAGGTATGCGCGATGTCGATGATCTCCTGTCCCTCTGTTCGTACTGTCAGCTGAGAATCAATCCTTACATGTTTAACTACTGCCTTTCAGTGGCTTTACTGCACAGGTAAATCAAAAAAAATTAATTTAATAGATAAAAAGCAATTAAAAAATAATTACATCAAATACCAGCAAGGTCGTTGTGGCATATCAGCACATCTAATTGCAAAAAAAATGTTATTCCAGAGACGACACGAAAGGTCTAGACATCCCGACCTTCGTTGAAACCTTCCCCGACAAGTTCGTAGACCCCAAGGTGTTCAGGAAGGCGCGTGAAGTATCTAGCGTTGAAAAACCGGGAGACAGGGTGAGTTGGGGATAATGGTGCTATTTTGTGTTTAATAACTTATTTTGAGGTATTATTGTATTATTTTTGCATCGTTATATTGTTTTGATTTGATAACGTGTTAATACTGTACCTACATAAAATTATGCAATTTTCATCAATGTCTTATTATGACGTTATCATGTCAAATTATTTTGTATCGACGCTGCTATAGGCCAGCGAAACGTAGGTATTACAGAAGAAGAATGAAAAAAGATCAATGCCAAACGTGGGTATTACAGAAGAAGAATGTAAGAAATACTAGCGAGGATGTCATGGTGAGAATGAAGAAGAACGAGCTCAGCTGGTTTGGGCACTTCGAACGAATGAGTGATGAACATTCTTTCATCACTCATTCGTTCAGCAAAACGGCTGACCTCGGTTGACCTTCGAAAACACAGTATCAAAGATACTGGAAGAAGGAAGGTCACGTAAAAAGCATGAGGACCCCTCGAAGGGCACGTATGAGATTGATGACAGTGGACGAGGTGAAAGAGGTATTTAGAGACCATAGCGATTGGCGCTCCGCTTTCTCTGACTATCCCGCTAGGGATACAGAGAGAAGTTAAGTTAAGTTTAGAAAATACATACTAAACTCCATATTATTTCGTCTATTCATTTCCAGTTACCAATCCTTATTCCTCAAAACTACACTGCATCAGATCTAGAGCCAGAACAGCGTGTAGCCTACTTCCGTGAGGATATCGGCGTTAATCTACATCACTGGCACTGGCATCTTGTGTACCCATTCGACTCGGCGGACCGTGCCATTGTGGACAAAGACAGGCGCGGCGAGCTGTTTTATTATATGCACCAGCAAATTATTGCTAGGTAATATATTAATTAATTATAAGAAATATTATTTTAAAACTAAAATTTTACTACTTTTTTACCATATATGATTATAGTTTTACCAAAAAGGGACATATATATATGTATAAATAAAGTATAAATTTGAACATTTCCTAAGACAAAGCGCGGCGCTGAGTTTCGCGTCACTCAACACGCAATGTCTGGAAAATCGTGTGAGGACACAGGGACTTAACACTAAGTTTCCTCGTCCTATCCTGCTATATGAGGGATACAGCGTGAAGCTAAACAAAATCATGAGAATGATAAACGTACAACATTTTCGAAATAGCTCAAGACGTTGGTCGGTTCCCAAGATGCGCGGGGTTCCAGTCCCGGTACTTTCATAATATTAGGCGCTTTTAACTATATAAGCTAATTTTGAACCTTGTGTATTGCAGATATAGCACAGAAAGACTGTGTAACAAGCTCGGACGGGTCAATCGTTACAATGATTTCCGTCAACCCATCACTGAAGGGTATTTTCCTAAATTGGATTCTCAAGTCGCAAGTCGAGCTTGGCCGCCAAGGTAAGATATTTTTTTGAGTTTATATTAAATCTATAATCTGCAAAATCTCAAAAAAGATCCATCAAGCAACTCAACACAACAACTTTTACAACACAAAACTGTACAAGCAGAATATAACAGTATTAAGCAAGAGAATAATGAATGGTATCTGAAGGATAGAAAAGCCAATAGACTTCAAAACTTTGGAAAACACACCACAAAAATAAAGAGAAACTAAGAAAACACTTAAGGTTCTACGAGAGACGAAACATTGGATACTTAACTTGAACAGCAATTGCAATAACACCAATAATAATTCATTTCGTCGCAGCATTGACTTCCGCCACCACGTCACGTCTTGAAAATTCAGCGGTGCATGGGGCACCGATTGTCTTAACACTAGGTTCTCTCTGCCTACCCTGGAGCTTGAAAGTAATTAAATTATTATTTTTGTTCTTTAAATTCTCTTATAGATTTGCATTTTCCGAAATCCGCGACTTGGACCGTCCCGTGGAACAAATACGCAGCGACGTCAGTGAACTCGAAGCATGGCGGGATCGTTTCATCAAGGCTGTCAATGATATGGCTATTATTTTGGTAATTTATACTTATTTTATTTCTTTTTCATTGAGTCATTTAATGTGGAACTTAACGTCGCGTTCTATCTTGTTACCAGAGCGAGGATATGTAAATTACAATAGTATAATAAATGTTTTCTCTTTTCTCCAGCCCAATGGTCGTACAATGCCGTTAGACGAACAGACAGGCATCGATGTGCTTGGTAACCTGATGGAGTCCTCGATAATAAGTAGAAACCGCGAATACTACGGAGACATGCACAACAGGGGCCATGTGTTCATATCCTACGCCCACGACCCCGATCATAGATTTTTGGTAAGGAAGGGCATATTTAATATTTTTTATATGGTTTTCGTACTTTATATTATAGATTTAATACTAAAAAGCATTATTTTTCGCACAAAAAATAATTTGGAAATATTTTTCTTATTATACAATTTTAAAGTAAGTATATATTTTTCGCTGTTTGTACTTTGTCTATATAATGTAGATTTAACCATAACAGTGTCAATACACATTATATACTTATTTACGTTTTAGCAACAAGAATAATAATCATATCGAAACATGAATTACCCGCATTGTATCCAGAATTGTACATAGTTACATATTCAAACAATAATCCCTAAATAACCTTAACTCCTTTATAATTACAAAATTATTATATATTTTAATGATTTTGTAGGAACTATTCGGCGTAATGGGTGATTCTGCGACCGCCATGCGCGACCCGGTGTTCTACCGCTG
>JAEBDU010012896.1:101378-163766 GCA_016802625.1 Heliconius numata
TGGTAAAAGAAATAATTTTTAACGAGCAAACTTGTTTTGCTAACTAAATGTGAATTATGTATATTATAATTTTAGTTCTAGCAGGGTGGGCAGAGAGAACTTACTATTAAAATTGTGTTGAATGATGGAATTTGTCTTGTCTTTAGAGACTTCTAGGGGGTCTTTAGATAAATAATTCATATCCCACTACCGTCATGCTTACAGTCGCAGAATTAGCCTCAATTATGATAAATAAGGAAACAAAAAAAATGTGGTCTAATGAAAATAAAACATCTTCACTTAGCACAGTTTTCTCCCATATAGAAGGGTAGGCAGTGGGAACCCAATGTGAAGATATTCCGTTCTTTACTTTGCAGCTCAACCCTGAGATATTGTGTATAGAGTAGCGGAACTCAACACCGCGCTTCCTCATGCAGGGGGGGAAAGTAGAGTCATACTAGGTATCTGTTCTAATTAAAAATCGAACCTAGACTTATGATTCGTAGCTATATAAAACAACTATTAATAAGAAAATAGGTATAGCATTTCTAGCGTCACGGTTGTTAACTCGATGGTATTTTTATCGTCTTTTGTGTGACGCCAATTTGCTGATTACATTGTTTTAATTTCAAATCTCTACTAATATTATTAAACTATAGAATTTGTTTGGTAAAACGTGCTAATCTCAGGAACTATTGGTTCCGTTTGAAAACATCTGTCTGCATCAATGTTCGTCTTTGACATGTCTGTATATCTGTCTGTGGCATCGTAGTTCCCAAATGGATGAGTTGATTTTGATTAAGTTTCTTTTGTTTGAAAGGTTACTTAATAGAGAGTATTCTTAGCCATTATATTAAAAAATATATGTTCAGCCATTTCAAAATTATCATCTCTTTTCATGTTGTTTGTTTACCTTTCAGAGTTTTTGTAACGGATGTTTGTAAATATCAATTATTTTAAAAGCCATTGTAGCGCAGCGGCACTACGTCTAAAAAACTAATAAAGCTATAAAATATTATTTTTTTACTTTACGCATATAGCTGGATAGGCAGTGGGAAATTAGTGTTAATACACTCTGTTCCCCACGCACTGCCCACATTTCAAGACACTGCGTGATGACGTTTAACGTAGTGCTTTGTTGAAAAATATTCCCCCAACCCAAAATCAAACCCAAGACCATCTCCTTCAGAAATACACTTCGCTAATATGCCACGATGGTGTTAATAATAATTACATTATATTTAATTTGTCATAAAGGAATGTGGTCGACCTCGGTAACTTCGACGTGTCCTATCGATGTGACGCAACGAGACCTGCCCACGACTGCGGAGGTCACCAGTTCTAAGATATTATAATTGTGTGTAATTAATATTATCTATCTATCACTAAGTTCGCCGGGGCCAGGCGTGGTGCGTGGTGGTGGTTCGATCCCCACTCGAGGAGACGAAATATTTATTTACATTTTAATTTCCATTTCTTCGCTCTGGTGTCGAGGCAAAGAGCGGCATTGATTTCCGCCTCTCAACACGCAATGCCTCCAGAATTCGGCGGAAAGTGAGGAACGGAGTGTCTTAACACTAGATTCCGTCTACCTACACTGTTGTGTGCGGGATACAGCGTGAAGCTGATAGAAATAAATAATTATATAATTTCGATATATAAATTAACAACTGAGATCGTTATTTCTAATACAATAATATTTTAAAAATAAATGTATATAACATTGAATTATGTATTCAAAGATTATTAATAATTAACATAATAATATAGTATTGTTAGGTTTTTTACGTTGTAACATTGTCATGGCTATATGGCATGTACTTAAATTAACTTGATGTTCATATAATATGTATGGCCTGCTTAAAAAAATACGGCGTTAGGTTACGCTATTATACGTAACGTTTTACAATAAACAGGAAAAAGAGAATGGTGTGTCTTTTTTCATTTTCATTCCTTTTCACCGAATTATGTTACATTTGCCCGTACATTTACAATTACTCGTACATTTCCACTAGTGGAAATCGAACCCACAAACTGTCACGTTTAAACGCACGTTTGTTCCCCTGCATCGCAACTGGCCTCCGATGATCATATTTAATTTATTTTTATGTCCTCACTCTCGTAGACATAACGCGGTGTTTAGTTACTGCACTCAACGCGTAATGTCTTGAAAATTCAGCGGAAAATGGAACAAACTTTCAAACTCCAGCTGCTCGACAAGATCGTATTTTGATAAGAACGTACATCGTAATTGGTTTGTTTCAATTGAAATGTTTAAACTCTTCTCAATGTTTTTCTTTCTTGAATGTGAAAAATGTTATTCTACACTCAGGAAATTTAAAATTTTTTTAGGAAACATAAAATAATAATTTAACGTGGGATGTGAACCCGCGGCTCTTAAAAACACACATTCCCTGACATGTTAATTAATTTATGTTGGTAGCATTATCTTAGTCTGTAAGAATTGAAAAATATAAAACAAAATAATATGCATGTTGCGGGATTCGAACTTGCTCTTTTTGGGAACCGTCCGCTCGGTAGCTCTAAAGTTATTGAACGACAGACAGACACTATAAAATCAACTGATAAACACTTTGCATTACTGAGTAATTCTAAGCACGGCGTTGAGTTCTGCCAATCAATACAGAATGCCCCAATAAAATAAGCTGAAATTGGGGAAAGGAGTCTTAACACAAGGTTCCCTCTGCCTACCCTGCTGTGTGCGAGATACAGCGTGAAGCCGAGTAATTCTATTTACAATAACGACCCCCAGTATCAATTTTCCACACACCGAGCCTGATATATTGCAATGGAACATCCTGTAAGGGATTTAAAATTTATGGAGCGTTCACGAATATGAATATTTAGTCCGCTATTAGACGCGAATGTGGATATAGTTTAATATTGTTAAATTTTGTATGATCTTTTATAGGGGATCAGTTGGGGGTTCATTCCCATTCGAGAGAATAAATATTTTCTTTTTTCGTTCTGGTAACGAAATAATGTTTGGTATTGAGTTCCGCCACTAAACGTCTTGAAAATTGAACAGAAAGTGGGGAAGCGTTTCCTATTATCTCTTTGAGTTATTAGTAATTGAGTGGTTTTAGTAATAATTTACCCAACATTAGAATCGAACCCACAGCCGTCTCGTTTACTGATACTAAAGAAACCCCATACAAATATATTTATAAAGTTGACCCACTAATGATATAGAGTGGTTCCATAACATTAGTTTACTCAATGAACAAGAATAGAGCCTAATTGAGTGAAAACAAAAGTTAGTTTCTTGATACTATATTGTATGGGAAATTATTAGTTTGGGGGGGAATGTTATTAATTTTTTTAACTTCACGCTGCATCCCGTAAAGTAGACAAAGGGAACCTGGGAACCTAGTATGAAGGATACTAATTTATCCAGTAAGACATTTCCGTTCACCATTTTCCGCCTAAATCTTGAGACTATAATCTAGTGTTGAGTGGCGGAACTTAACACCGCGCTTTTTCTCATTACCAGAGCAAGGAAATGAAAGTATAAAATATTTAATTCGTCGAGTGGGAATCGAACCCACATCAAATGTGCCTTTGCGTCGCGAAAACCCCAAATTACCTTATATTATTATTATTTTTCGGCTTAAATACATATTTATATGTAAATTTGTACTTGAAAATCATACATCTTGAAGTCGTGATATCAATTTTAATATGACATAGTTAAGAGGAATTTTTACTAATGTGTCAAAGTAAATAAATAGGTTTGGCGGTCAAAATATTTATTTTTGTTCCCCATTAAGACATTTCCGTTCCCCAACACTTAAAAGTGGGGACGAAAATGTCTTAATTTGAACAGAGTGTTTTTAACACTAGGTTCCCAAGTCTCTTTTGCCTACAGCTGCTATATGTGTGAATACAGCGTGAAACAAAAAAGTTTCCATTAAAAAAAGTAATATAAAGTGCAGCACGTTCTGAATTTTTAAAAGTTTAAAAACAACATAAAACGGAGAAATAAGTCACCAAGCTGACTAAAGTAAACATACATACATCAAGCTTTACACAAACATATGAATTCGTAAGTAAAACAAATCGAAGGAGCGTTTGCCGTACGTGACACAGCGTGACGCCTCGTATTTGTATATTATACTGAGTAAATACTTAATGTTCCACTGGTACAGTAGTAGCTTTTGTGCTGGGGCAGTAGCAGTAATGACGGTGGTTGTAGGTTCGATATCTAGTCCGGGTAATATTGATTATATTATTTGTTTTTTATGTTTACTCTGCCCGGAGAAAAGTGTTAAGACACTTCGTTTCCATTTCCAATCATTAAGGCACTTTCGTTTCCACTTTCTGCTGAATTTTAGAGGCGAAACACATAGTAATTTTATTTTAGAGAACTATATTTTACCTATTTTTTAGATCTCGTAATCTAATGGAAGTAACTAAAAGTTTGAAACATTTATTGATTAAGGCGGTAAGTCGACTATAGCGTTCTTCGATAAACAAACTATGCAACACTTTTTTCTTAAAAAGTAAGGAGTCCTAAAAAATTGTAATTTTTTCGACAATTCTTTATTAAAATAAAATATAATATTTAACATGCCTTCAGCCAAAATTTTGTGTTTATTCTAATAAAAAGAAAACCTTTTTATTCTAATAAAAAGACTTCCCATGGGATAGAAAAAAGTAATTAATTAATCTGTAATTCAGGGTGAAATAGACAAAAAGAATTTTTATAATAAGATAATTAATTAAGACTATTGAGGTGTGGCGGTCTCACTATATACGCGACGGTTATGGGTTTAATTCCCACTCGTAGGAATGAATTATTTTTACTTCTTCCCTGAGGAGAAGAAGCGCGAAATTTAATTTTGCCACTCTACACGCAATTCCCTAAAACTGTATCTTATATGTATTCTCCACGTGTCCCTTACATAGCAGGACAAGTAAAAGAAACCTGGGAATAAGTTCCCAGTCCCAATAAGTTCCCAGTCCCAGTCCTGTGTTAAGATACTGCGTTCCCATTAAGATACTACCGTTACCGTTCCTCACCTTCTACGAAATTCTCTAGACATTACGTGTTGAGTTAAGTTACCAGAGCGAGAAAATGGAAATATGAAATATTTCATCTCCCCAAATGGGAGTCTAACTCACAACCGCCGTGTTTACATTTGTGTAATTATAGAACGTGAATCTAAATTCTTGATGATAAGCATCAGGTGCTTTTGTGGTATTCTTTGTCAACGAAACACCAATTTTATGCCAGAATAGAATTTATGGTGTCTTCTTATTTGACGTGTTTTGGAATGTCTTATGTTATATGCGATAGATGAGCGTTTAAGTTTGGATTTTTTTAAAAATAAAATATTCTTGTCTAGTTCGATGATCTGTGGCGTTGGGTTCCGCCACGAAAGTAGGAATCCAACAGAATAAAGACTGTGGAAGCTGCTATATATTTAATGACCCACATACTAGTAATTCTGTTTTAAAAAGAGAGGATAAATAAAATTATCTTTATTCGAAAATTCCCGAACAAAAATATTTTGATTAATGTGATTCTTATTAGATTCTTGTTCAGCGAAGTTTTATATTGGTGTTGTTTAATTTAATGTTTCATACATACACGAGTATTTAGTTATTCAGGGTTGCTGCCCGGTCCACGCCCACTTGTCCTGGAGCCACGATGGTTCCAAGTCAATTCTATAATAATAATGATAATGTTTTCAACCGCAAGTTATTTCAATCTTTGAGAAACTCGAAGCTCTCTCCAGAGCGTTTTAATATCAATTTATCTGATGAGAACTATTTATAAATACTTTTATCGATTGTTCTACATTTTATTTGGGTTTATTCGTATTTGTAATTGTATAAGGAGGTCATTGGGGCTCACTCGGGCTCATTGGGGAGCAACAGACTGTAATGGCAACGGAAGTGGGTTAATTTTCAGCTTCGATTGGGAGAAATAATTATTTTCCTTTTTTTATTCGCTTCACGCTTTATCCTTGGTAGCTAGAGCCTGGAATTCGGGCTTAAAATATGACATAGTTCATACACAAGTCTTAAATTTTCCATTTGACCAAGCGGGCAAAGGCGTACATTCAAGCTAGTAACCGAATTAATAGGCCATATAGGCGCAGTGAAAGATCGTATTCACTGTGAACTCGATGGTTGTGAGTTCGATCTCCACTTGGGAGAATGAATTATTTTCATTTCCCCGCTCTGGTAGATAAAGGGGGACAATGGCTTTAAAAGGTTTGTTGTTATTATTTTTTTCCATATAAAATGATAAGCGCATCTGCGGTTATGCTATTTTAAATCATACACAACGAAAACCACAATTGATATTAAATAAAAAGAGCAAAACATTGTTATACTATAGGTAGGTAGGTACTAACTAGATAACGTAAAATTACAACTCAAATTTTATCCGACTGTGGTGGAGTTCAAATGGATGATTATGTTTTTAGCGCAAATGTATGTATGTCTGTTCCTTTGTTCTTTTGTAACTGTTAAACGATTGAACCGATTTGATAAATGATATGTTGATAGATTTGTCAAGATGCGTGATAGTTACTAGATATATTAATTTAGATTATACAGTCGGTCTTTTTATTTTGTTAATAATTCAATTGTTTAAGTTCCTACTTTTGTCCTGCATATATTAGGTCAGAATAAGAAATTAACAAAAAATATGATTATTATTGGGGAATGAACCCACAACCTTCGCATTTACAAATTAAAAGGTGTTCCGCTGCGCGACCATTCTCGAATAGATTACTGAGATACATGTTTAATTTTCGTTATAAAAAGATAAACTAACATTATACGTGGACTAATATTTTAATGAGAAACAGAATTAAAATTCAATTATTTAAGGTTTTTATTATGATCTTAAATACGTTGTTGTTCGTGTGATTCTATTGTAATATACGTTTTGTTTGGAACAATCTAACTATGAGTCACTGTTCTCAACTATTCGATTAATTAAGACTTACGATTTAGATTTGATAATTAAAAAAATCAGTTTACTGGTTGAGTTACAAGGGAACAAAGAAACTGACATACATACATACATACGCGCTAAAAACATAACCCTCAACACGACACTCAGCCACTCAACACGCAATATCTCAGTACGGGACTTAGCACTAGGTTCCCTTTCCCTACCCTCGTATACACGGAAAAAACAACAAGTATGAAATGAAAATATACATTGTCACTATACCGCAAAAAGTGTAAATTGGGCTCTCCCAACGGGGGTTCCGTATCAAATGTAGTTGTAAAGTTGACAAACTTAAGTTTATGGGCTTTTCCTCTACTCATTTTGTATGAAATGAACAACAAACATAAGCTTGTAATGATTATTTTTATTACTGTGTAACATATAATGATCCATTTAACTCTCTGTTCCCCCAAAAACCTTATATAAGTGCAACTTAATATATAAAATAGTTAATAAAGACTTTATTTGGTAAAAGTTTTAAATCAATGAAAATAAAATAAACTTGAAATATAGTAAAAACTTATATAGTATTTACTTTTATAAAGAAACTTTAAATCGTTATTTAAAATCTAATAATGGATTAACAAACTGTGGAAGCCATATAGAAGGATAAAGATTTGACATATGTACGCGTCAGGGTCAAGGTGAATTGTCAAGATTATCTTTAAATTATTCTTTTTTTTGGCACAAGTGTTTGTTTTTTTTGCCTTATGGTAGTTTTTTTGACAGCTTTAAGTATATACATTCTTTTTATTTGTGTTTTTGTTTGAATTTATGTTTGTAAAGTTGTAACTAAGTAAGTCATTTAAACTGGACTAAAATAAAAAAGTAGGGGTAAAAAGTAGCTAAATTCACCCGTCATAGGCATATATAGAAATATTTAATTGAGATTGTCGTGTTGACGTGGCAGTGAAGAAGTGTAAAGTATTTTAACACTATGTGTCCTCAGCCTGGCACGATATATGCGGGATACATCATGAACATAAAAATAAATATTATTTATTTAATAAATGACATGCTTTGAAATTTTCTTCATTACCTCTAGAGAAAAAAACTGTCAAGTGTAAGTTCCGTCTTCCTTCTTTATTTCTAGGCACGGAACCCTACAAATGAAAAAAAAAGAAAACTTCGAAAAAGCAAACATTCACTGGGTTATGACACCGCCGAGCTCCACACCAAATAGATTTTATTTATTTTCAAAAGAATACAATTTTATTTTTATGTCAAACGTCAAACTCAATTACTATGACAGACGCGAGTCATGAATAAACCATCAAGCTGCGACCAATAAACCGCGAACATTGTAGTTTATTCTATTCAAGACTTCAAGAATCCTTTCCAGAATACAATCAATGTTGTTTATTTTAAAATGTAAAAGTTATTCCTGAGGCCATCGCGGCGCGGCGTTTGACAGTTAACCTGATTATTGCGGGTTCGCTGTATCCCGCACGTAGTATGGTAGGCAGAGGGAACCTGGTTTAAAGATACTTCGCTCCCCACTCTCCTCCGAATTCTGGAGGCATTGCGTATTGAGTGGAGGAATTCAATACCTCGACATCTGATGTCGAAGAAATGAAAATATTAAATATTTTAATTTCTTCGAGTGGAGATCGAACCCACTACTTGTCACCTTCACAGTCACACGCTTGTGCCCCTGCGCTAGGACTGGCCTCGATACATTACATGTATTTATTTGTTTTTCTATAAACCTATGAAATCTAATAGCAGCTGTGTCAACAATCGACAATTTATTATAAACGATAACAGTATTTATTAAACTTGCAAAAAGTTTTAACCTATATCTCTCAAAGCAACATTTTTTGTATTTCGTATTTTTTAGCTACATCATCATCATCATCATCATCATCATCATCATCAGCCTGTCCTCGTCTACTGCTGGACGTTATCTGAACATTGCGTGTTGAGTGATGGATCTCCATGCTGCGTTTCTTATGATCATACCAGGGTAATAAATAATTCAATAAATATTTCATTCCACCAAGTGAGAATTAAATGCAAAAGCACCATGGGAAATGTATCGTTGAGATGTATCTTAATACTAGGTTCCTTTACCCTAACTAGAAATTTTATCTATGAATTCGATACTCGTATATACTCATACATACAATAATTTGTTTTATACAAAATACATGTATAGTATATTTTTGCTGTGTATCCCGCGGGAACTAGACTTATTTTTCCCAAATATAGATTTGTTCAAATAAAGAGATAAAATATTTCATATTTTATAGCCTTCTCACGGGATTGGATCATCAGATCTATTCTAGAATATAGAATTATATCGCAAAATCTACTATATTTTTTATATCAATCTAAGTCAGTATATAACTAAAATCCCATAGGAGTGTAATTAACAATCTGTTTAGAATAAACCTTCGCTAGTTAGCATAAGTAATAAACTGTCAATAACGTCAGTACATTGTGTATTTGCACGGGACGATACAATATCTTAGTTTTGCTATTATTTGGCAGAGAGAACTTAGTGAGCGTTTGACTGTAAATGTAACGGCTGTCGGTTCAATTCTTATTTAGGGGAGTGTATGGTACGGTACGTTGTGTACTGCACACAACGTGGAGCTTAAAAAAAAATGTATTACAGTACTAGATTGATACAATCCCGCGGGAAAATTATAAAATAATATTTTTAAATAATATTTTAGAGAAAAATATAGGTTGCACATGAGATATAGATCAAGAAAAATAGTTTGAACAACCTATGCCCGCGACTTCATCTGCTTGGAGTAGGTAAGTAAGTAAATTGATATAACTTTTTTATTTATAAACCAAACGAAATAAAACTAATACTAAATATTAAACGAAGTGTCCGAAAACATAATTGTGAAAACTATATTTCAATCGGTTAAGCCATTTATGAGATAAGTGTGAACAAACACAGAGACAATCAGATAAAAATTTAAATTACTTTGATAAACGCCCCCTTTAATAAATTTTCTCATATATCTTCCATATATAAACAGACATTAGTTACATTTCAATTATTATAATATGTAAAGATACATTATATCTCAATACAAATGTATATGAAATATAAGCATCAACTTCTAAGTTACGAAGAAAAAAACTCAAAAAAAGCAATGATCTAAATCAATATTGTACCACAAAAGACATGCATAACAAAAAATAACTATAGAAATTATAATTTTATCTCCACATTTAGTACTATATATATACAAAAACAGATCATAGGTTATCGTCTGTTTGTACACCGAGCTCCTGTTACGAGTGCGTCACTGTGTCGCGTACACAATAACGATTTTAGCTTTGTACTGTTTAAATATTTTTTTATCAATTTTTTTTAGACTTTCATAGCGCCTCGAATATAGAATATATCCTAAACACTATTTTCGAGACTGACTGTGTGTGTTGTTTGTCTTTTTAAAATATTTTTAGGGTTCCGTACCTATATAGGTGAAAACGGAACCCTTATAGGATCACTTTGTTGTCAGTCTGTCCGTCTGTCAAGAGCATTCGTCTCGAGATCGCGTGGGAGGTTTCAAGCTGAAATTAAAATCAAATATTCAGGTTTATGGTCCCTCAGAAAACACAAATCAAGCTTCTAAATCAACGCAAACAAAAATTTCAGCATTTATGCATCGTTTTTTAGAAAACGTATAAAAATTTAAATGTAGCGAGACTGAAACTGCATGGGTTCAAAGGTAGAATTGTTATTTGGAAACAGCTATTTATTAAATATTTTTAACATGTTTTAAGTATTATTTAACACTTAGGAAAGAAATAAATAATTCTACGTAATAAAGGTTTAAATATTCCAATAAAATGATTGTATTCCTTATAAAATAACTATCTTAGGCGTTTATCGAGCACAAAAATGTAGTCATTGGGAACTTATAAGACATTCCATTTACTTCTTGCCGATAGAGTAAATTTAAAGTGGCTTTTAGTCTAACCGAGCGCGAAAATGAAAATTGGTTATATGTAATCATTCCCTCAAGTGGGGATCGAATACACTACTGCCGCGCTTACAGACAAACAACAGATACTTTAGTACCATCATGACGTCCTCCAGATGTCGTTATGTATCTTCACATTGTATCCTGCACATAGCAGGGTAGGCAGCAGGAATTAAGTATTAAGACACTGAGTTCCCCACTTTCAGAATTCTGGAAGCATTGCTTGTTGAGTGGCGGAACTCAACACCGTGACACCAGAACAAACAAATGAAAATATTTAAGAATTCATTTCCTCGCTTACAGTCCCACGCTCGTGCCTCTTCATCACGACCGGCCTCTCTAGATATCAGAACAAAATAAGAGAACCGCCTACAAAACTGAAATCAGAATCGTCGAAAGATATTTACAATCGTGTCTATATTTAACCACTTTTGTGTAAGTTCAGTTCTAATTATTCCCCACCTCTACTATCTACATACAAACATACATTTTGTTTATGCACTCAATGCCAATGTTTTGTGGAAGATTTTGTACAATTCTTACAATATCGAAGGTCGTGGGTTCGATTACCACTATTACCTACATTGATAGTTATTCTGTTTGAGATGCAATTGGCATTAATTTGATCCTTCTTGTTTTTTTTAATATTCACGCACATAGCAGGGTAGACAGAAGGAACCTGACACTTTCTTTTCCCACCTTTCCATTGAATTCTGGAAATGTTGCGTGTTGAGTAACAGAATTCAACGCCACACTTTTCCTAATTATCAAAAAAGAAAATCCCATTTTAGAGAACTTAGTGTCGCATGATAGCAACCTTTTTGCTAGCGTTCCGACTATGTAGGATAAAAGATTGAAGTGAGAGAAAGAGTGACTTATGTCTAGATATATTTATGTCTAGATATATACAATAATAGAGGTGAACGCCGCAAGCGCCGCTATGGCGAATCTCGACTAAATTTGGAGATAATAATTAATTATTATTATTATTTCCTTTAAATATGAGCTTCCTTGTAAACACACCTTCAAATGTATCTCATATAAAAACTCTTGTAAGTATATAAAATTTCCGCGTCGGTCAAATTTACATACATTTTATGTAGATACGATGTTAACTTATGAACTAAGTAAATATTTTAATTTAAATATAGTAAAGAATTGCTTGTTACTCGTTATAATAATAGTGGCCGGTTCGATTCCCACTCTAGGAAATATTATTATATTTCTTTAATTTCACAATTCGGCGGATAGAGGGGAATGGAAGTGTCTTAACACTAGGTTCCCTGTGCTTACCCTATTGAAGTGTAACTTTATCGTATGCAGTCGTGGCGTATGGGCGCAAGGGTGTGACTGTGGGTTCGATCTCCACTCAAGAAATTAAATGATTATTTATTAATATTCTCATTTCTTCGCTGAAGAAAGTGGAGAACGGAGTGTTTTAACCCTCTGCCTACCCTGCTGTGTGCGGGTTACATCGTGAAGCTGTTTTACGTGTCAATATTACACACGTTAGTCTTAAAATATATTTCAATAACCAAATTTTAAGCGGTAGGTATATCCGTTGAAATTAGTTTCATTTAATAAGTGTAAAATTGCGATAACTAAAGCAACTTATATTACATTATATAGCCTCTAATGCCAACATATTTGTAATATTTATCTATATTGAAACCGGTTTTTAAGCAAACGTCTAACTAATATTGAATATTTTAATTTTATTTTTGATGAAATTCTTCATTTACAATTCATTACCTAGAGGGACTCGAGGGAACCTAAGAGTAATAAGACTCTCCGTTTCCCACACATCGCATAATTTTCGAGACTGTGTTTCGGGTGATCTTGTTAACAAAACAAGAAACTAAAAAATTATTTTCCTAATGAAAATCAACCTAATGACAGCCAACATCTACTACTACATAATTTAAATAGAGAACGGAATAATAAATCACTAACAATATTAACTTTATCTATTCATTGAAACAGGTTTATTCCATTACAACTGTATTGATATGCAATATGAATGTTGAATTCATATATTTAAAAATATGAACATATTTTATTATTATAATTTCATTTAGGTCTTTAAACTTTATTTCTTTTGGTATAAGTTATTATTTCTTGGTGTGTCATTCAAGAGGGCACAAGTTCAAATTCACGTTTTTATTTTTAATAGCTTACCTACTAATATCGGGTCTTATACGACGGTTGTGGGTTCGGTTTCCTCTCGGGAGGGTGAAATATTTAATATTTCCATTTCCTTGCTCTGGTACTGAGTCAAAGCGCAGCGTTGAGTTCCGTTCTCAACACTCAATGCCAAAATAATTCAGCGGAAGGCGGGGAACGAAGCGTCTTAATCTTCTTTCGTCTTAATCTTGGGAACCTAATAATAATAGATATGGGTACCTATGAAGGTTCCCTATGTCGTCTACCTTACTAGCTGCGGGGTACAGTGTAGAGCTAAAAAAATCTTACGTATATATATCTTCTGTGCCATGTCAGGAATAATTAAAAAAGTAAACAAACATTGTTATTGTATAATTGTATATCTTTTTTTTAATTATCATAATCTTGTAATTATTGAGATACCGATGATCTAAGCGTTTGTTCATATTATAGTAATTATACATTATGTTTCTATATCTATATGTGAAACCGTCTTGGCATAGCTGCGAAAATGCTGACAGTAAACGCGACGGTTGTGGATTCGATTCCCACTTGGTAACAAAACTAAACGTGGCTTTGAGTTCTGCCACTCAAAATTCAATAATTCGAAAATTGTGCGGTGAGAGAGGAACAGAAGGTCTTAACACTAGGTTCCCTACTATATGCGGAATACAGAGTGAATTTATAAAAAACTACTTGTCGTTCTGTTTCTACATATAGGTACCTATATTTATTATTATTCATAAAATTTTATGGTTGTCATATTTTAACGACGATTGTAACTACTGACAATTAAAATTATTATACTTGGTTTCTCACATTTAACTTTTTATATTAACTTTTTTGTTAGTTTTGAATACACTTAGTCAGTTTGTAATTTTAGGTTTTTAATTATTAATGACACCTTGGATACAAGTTATACTGTTTTTTATATATTTTAAAACAGTTTTAATTATCTTTTATATTTTTCTATATACTCAATTACGTTCTTCGATTTTACATTTTAGATAACAAGATATAAAAAAGTATTAATACTGTTTCAATATAATTAAAAAATACCTAAAATATCTATATAAGATTCAATATAAATAAAAAAAGTCTAACTAACCTTTCATTTCCTGTCTCCGCTTCCGAATCCACAATTCCATTCATTTTTTAAAACACTAAAAAAGTCACTTCACACAAGGCATTTATAGCACCAGAGTAAAAAAAACTAAATTAAATCACAGTTAAAATTTAACTAAGATTAAGTTAGTTAGTTAGTTTAAATTGAATAGTTAAAATAAAAGTTTAAACGGAAACAAATGAACTATCTGACGTCTGTATCGGTCAAGACGGCATGCCGTAGTGTTGATTGTGGACTTGTGAGGCTCGCTGTTGTGTCATAGAGTTGAAACAGAAGTGGCATTACTTGTATATATTTGTATGAGAAAAATGAAAACGCGACGGTCATAGGTTCAATTACTCGGGAGAGTTTTATTGTTTTACATATATTATTTCCCATTTTAATATTTTGTATTTTAGGGATTCTATTTAATTATTTTCATTTTAACTCTGGTATATAAGGTGTGGCGTTCAATTACGCCACTCAACAGACAATGTTTTGAAGATTGGGTGGTGCAATGGTTATGGAGTGTCTTAGATACCCTCTGCCTACTTCGTTCATTGGGTAAAAGAATGTAGCCGTTATTTTTTGAATTTCTTGTTTCATATATGTTTCTAGAGAAACAGAGAGTAAGTGACAAAATACTCTACATAATATATCTCAACTAATTAAAATACATGAGAAAAAATAAAAAAAAATCTATCATATTTACAAGAATGTTATCATAAAATTAAGAATTCATTTACAAAAATAAATTATAGAAATATCTTTACATAAACATAGCAAAAACTATTCAACAATAGTGTCTGGACACTACTTATACCGTTTCTAAATGAAAATATTGGTCTATGACCAACCAGTTGCTCCAGAAGCTCTACGCCTTTGTAATAAGGTATAAAGCAATGCATGTTAGCAGGAAATGGATTTTCTAATATTTATAACATGATATAACTTATTTATTCTTTATCCGTTCTCTATACATTTTTATAGATCACTTTCAAAAGCAGCTTTTCGTTTTTTCCCGTAGGTAGCGGGAATTTAGTGTTAAGACACTCCAATTTCAACGTATTCACAAACTTTTGGGACATTGCACGTAGAATGACGGAATTGAACACCGCGTTTTCTTTTTATGGCTAGAGACACAATTTTCTAACTAACAAATTTCCTCTGCCTACCTTGCTATATCCGAAATGAGTATCGAACCCACAACCAGCGTATATATAACATTAAAGCTTCCAGCAACGCAGTGACAGCAATCATATTATTTAAATGATACTCACGTGCTGGTTACTAATATAGTTACTTATTTATGTAAATTTAAATTCCATACAATGTGTATAATAGAGTTGGAGTCAGTAGCTCTAGATTTAGATTTTAAAGGTTAGTTTCACGCATTATCCCGCTTATAGCCTTAATATATATATATACTCTAGATTTCTGCCCTAGGCAGCGAGAATCTAGAGTTAAACTAGGTCTAGAGTTAATTCTATAGCGGAGGAATGAAAATGTTAAAAAACGATATTTCATTCCCTCTAGTGGGGATCGAACTCACAAACGTCGCGAGGGACCGTGCCCCTGCGTCACGACGGTAACTGTGTATAATTGCTTTGGACTATATCTACTGTATATTTGACTGTATGAAAATCGAGAAAATCGAATATTTTAATATTGAAAAATTAATTATTATTTATTTTACCTTATAACTGTTTATATATCATTGACTTGTATCAACAAATCATTCTAGCACGAAAATAGCTAATAATTTCACTTAGAAATTCCCCATCTATTTGTGTGTTTGTTTGTTCGCGGTTAACTCGATTCCGCTGCCAAATATTGTGATACTGGGTTAATGCTAATATGTTTATATCAATATTGTCTCTTCGTTAAGTTTGACGCTACCACATATGGCACATATGGCGGGGTAGACCGAGGGAACCTAGTGTTAAGTAGCCTGTTTCCCAATATTCCTCCTATTCGTGGATACAGTGAGAAACATCGATACAATTAAAACGTTGGTACTAGCAGTATATTGTGTATAGACAAATGGATGATGAAGATCTTTCACATCGCAGTGCTAAGTCTGTTCCTGACAGCAATATGCCTTTCTACATCCATAAGTTAAGAATGGCAAAAAGTGACCTATCACAATATTCTCTCTGCTTTTCTATAATTTACGGAGAAAGCTTTAATATAAAAAAATGTATACACACTTATACTCGTATAACACGGTCGTACAACATTAAAGAAATATAGTTCATAAAAACTTTATATCGCAATACATCTATTATTTTGGTTTTATTATAAGTAACTCGAGGTTTACGACTCATAGAAACGTTTGCGAACATTCTGAATGTGTATGTATACAAATATGTTTTCTTTTTTTGTATTTAAGACCATTGTGGCACAGTGGTAATACTGGGTTTGATCCTGCACACCGACTGGCCTCAATTACATAAAATAAATTGAACTTTTTAAAAGCTCCCTCCTAAATTGATTTAAAAGCATTCATATTATTTCATTTATACAGTTTTAGATTTTAATACTCCATTTGAATAAAACTTGTTAGTTACGTATTTTTCTCTTAAAAATACATTTTATATTTTGATTTAATAAATATAAAATGGTAAATGTAATAGAAGCCGTCGCTGCACAGTATTTGACTGTAAGCACGACGGTTGAGAGTTTGATTCCACTTGGGGGATTGAATTATTATTAATTTCTCGTAAAGTTTGGCTACTACCCTCTTCAACTCTTCTGGAGTCGGGAAACGAAGTAAAGATGTCTTACCAGAGGCCACGCTAGTATATATCCATAATTTATACAAATGATAAAGCAATATAAATATAATATAATTAAAACATAAATACACGAACTAGTCTAATATATTAAAGTTTGTTAAAAACTTAAAACTAATATAACTAAATAATTGCAAATTATTGAATTGGAAAAAAGGTCCCTTTGAGTTTCTTGCACTGGTTCTTCTGAAGTCTGAGACAGTCAACTTTAATGAGACGTTGGTATATTATCTGACCTCTAACAAATAAAGTAAATAACTTCTTATTTTAAATAAAATATTTTACTTTAAATATCTAACGCAACGGTTGCGGGCTCAATCCCCTCTGAGGAAATAAAAAAAATATTCAAGTTTATATTTCTGCTTTAGTGTCGAGGCAAAGCGCGACGTTGAGTTCCGTCACTCAACACGCAATGAATCTAGAACTCGGTGCAAAGTGAGGAACGGAGTGTCTTAAGACTAAGTTCTCTTTGCCTATCCTGTTGTGTGCGGGATACAGCGTGAAGGTACACGTGTTCTTTTTATTTAAATGCTACCTTGTATTTTTATTCCTAATAAATATTATTATTATTTAAATATTTATAGATAAAGTTGATTGCAATAGTTTTCTTAAACGAGGAAACGGTGATGATAATGTCGACATAATATTTATAAAACAATGGAAGGTAATAAATAAGCGATTGTATATTGTATTTGAAATCTTGTAAACCAATTAAATCTCGTAATTACTATATTCATTCTTAATTTAAACTAAGTTACTTCTTCCTTTATTCGGTACGGCGTTAAGTTTCGCTATTCAACACGACATATTTCGAAAATTGGGCGGCAAATGTGGAACGGAGTTTCTTAGTACTAGGTTCCCTCTACATCTTTGCTAAGCGAGAAAGAATAGAATTGGAACTATTTTTTTATCATTTATTTATCGAGACATTGAAAAACTAACAAAAATATATAATTAAAAACTCAATATTAATAATTATTATTGGCATTGCCATTTTATAGATTTACAACGAAACGTGAGATAAATATGATATTGAAAATTCTGAAGGTTATTGAAAATGGTTTTACGTACAAATATTTGATCAATTTTCAATATCAAAAGAAAGGTGTTTTTATTTATTTAATAAACAGTTTCACTTTGTATTCTGCATGGAGCAGTACTCTCCGTTTCTTACTTTCCGTCCAACTTTTGAGGCATTATGTGTTGATTGGTGGAACTTAAATGTAGTCTTTTTTCTTACGTGGAAATCGAACCCACAATAATCATTCATTATTGCGCGACGACGTCCTTTTATTCTTCTGATGTATAAGCATTTTTACTAAACATCAAACATTATCCTGTAAGGCAGAGAAAGAAGAGAGATTGTGAAGTCGAAACATTCCATTCTTCACCTTTGCCTGAATTCTGAGATATTGACAAAAACCAACCTAGCGCTTTATCTGACTAGAGAACCTAGTGTTAAGAAATTTCCGTTTCCGACGGAATGCCGCGCTTGCCGTGTTCTGTCCTAACCACAGCGAGGAAATGAAAATATTAATATATTTAATTTCCCTGAATCAAATCAAACCAATAAAATGATAAGACATTCCACTCAATACGCAATGTCTCCAAAATTTAGTGGAAAATGGGACGTGTCTTAATGGCAGCGGCGTGTCTTAACATTAGATTACCAGGTGCCCTGCAGATGTGAACCTGTAGGACCTCAGAAAGTACGTAAAATGAAAAAGAAAAGGAACTCCATCCACAATCGTTATATATTGCAAGAGAATTGTACGAAGCTTGAGCTTTTAAATAAAGGGAAGAAACTAAGCACCTCGTATATTTGAACAGCGAGAGTTAATGCTATGTAATTGTTAGGGAATGTTTTAAAATAATAAAATTAAGAGTGATACGGAATGAAATTTCAAAATAAATAACAAGACTCCCTGGAGGACATAATATATATTAAGAGGTTGGTGATAGTAGACAAAACGATAAAGGTATGTAGGGACCGTAGTATTTTTCTTTCAGAGAGAGAAAGAGAGTTAATTATTACTAACAGTTTGTACTATAAGCTACTGACCTCTTCTTGGTGTGACTCTCTCTCTCCCGTAGGCAATAAATAAAAATACTGGTTAAACAGAAATGTATAACTAACAATATTTATATAATAAATAAAAAGCAGAGAACGGAGCGTATTAGCACTAAGTTCTCCCTACCAACATATCCAAATAGTAACGAATATTTATAGTAATAGTAAAGTAGTAACTCAGTGTCCTAACACTTAGTTCTTTCTGCCTATTTTTTTTGTAATTTTCCATCTAGGTTCTAAAACTTTAGTTCCAATATTATACAAATCAAAATAGATAGAATGGAAAATGAGCAACAAACTTCTGTTTAAAGTGAAGCTACAAAACTATTTTATATAAGTTTTCCTTTAAAATGTAAAGAGATTTTCTTCAGCAACTATGTATTTTACGGCGTCTTCAGAAAGTAAGTAATGAGTGTTATATTAAAGATTGTAAGTTAGTAGTTTTTTGTCTAATGAAATTATATAGTTCCAATAACAATAATGATAAAAAATAAATGTATGTAGTTTTTTGAAGATATCTTCAATTTTTTTTGAGAGGGAACAAAAAAAAGAGGGAACACTCCGTTCCCCACTTTCCGTCGATTTTTTTGAGGTATGCGTGTTGAGTGGTGGAAATCACCGTGGGGCTTTTGCCTTGGTGTCAGAGCGAAGAAGTGAAAATACAAATAAATAATAATTCTGTCAAACAAACCCTTATGTCACAGAAATCTAAATAGTAATAGATTGATTGTAAAATAAGTTCTATTTAAATTGAAACTAGAACTTAACTCCACTGATAGATGAATGCCACTTCAGCCTGCCACCACCACTGTGACCACGGAACAAGTGACCACGGAAGAGATGCCTAGTTTCCAAAAATGTATAAAAAATAATATACATGATTAATTCGGATAAGATTTTAACTTAATTTCAATTTTAATTTTAATTTAATTTTAGCTTCACGCTGTAGCTCGCACATAGCAGGGTTGACAGAGGGAACCGAGTGTTAAGACACTCCACTCCCATTAAAAAACTTCTGTTTCCCACTTTTATTAGTATTTTATATAAGTTTTCCTTTAAAATAAATGTAACAATATTTTCTGCAGTAACTATGTATTTTACGATGTCTTTAGAAAGTAAGTAATGAGTTTTATATTAAAAGCTGTAAGCTTAGTAGTTGTATGTAATAATATTAAGGTTTCAGGTTCCATTTAAAATGTAATTAAAGCGTGCGGCGTTCAATTCTTATTATTCAAAATTTTTGAAACACTAAGTTTATATAGTAATTAGTTTTTAAGACACTAAGGCTATATAGACTTACTGCCTTACGTTTTTTTTCGTTTATAAAAATAGACAGAAGGAAGCTGGTGCTAAGACACTCCGTTCTGCCCTTTCAGACCGAACTATATTTCTCCTGAAGACATTAGAGTAAAGATGTTAGATTATAGGTAAAATATTTGAGCTTAAAGTATTAAACCTTAATGTGTTTGTAGAGGTGTTATAAAATACGAGTATATACCCTGAAATCGTGCACTGCATAAGAAATATTTTACTTAGGGTTGGTGATTTTTTTCACTTTTTCTATAATTTCAGAACTTTTTATATGTTTAAAGAAGTTTCTTTAGAGATACGACAAAATCGCTTTCCAGCGTCAAAAGTGTTAAGACTCTCCGTTCACCACTTTCTGTCAAATTCTGGAAGCATTGCGTGTTGAGTGGCACCTCAACGCCGCGCTTTGCCTCGACACGAGAGGGAAGAAATGGAAATATAAACGTAAATAAATATTTCACTTCCTCGAGCGGGAATCGAACCCGCAACCGTCGCGTTACAGTCACACCCTTGTGCCGCTGCGCCACGATTAGCCTCAAAAACTGGAAAGGATAAGAATAACTACAATTTAAAGAGAATACAACCCTAGCCCAGATATCAGTACCGTCTAAGAACGACCCGACATAATAGAATTTTCACATCAAAATTGCACATTCTGTATAAGCTTTTATACAACTTGACAGAAAACTACTCTATTTACTACTCATACTATATTTTTTACAGCTTCATGGCTTATCCCCAATGTAGTAGGGAAGGCAGGGGAACCTTGAGTTAGGATACTCTGTTACGAACCGCCCAATATGAATAGATCTATGTTTCAACTAAATATGTTATCAATTTATATTTCTATTTCTCTGCTCTGGTGTCAGAACAAAGACAAAGATAAATAAAGACAAAGATGCAAAAACCGTGAAACTAATCTAACCCAACCTATTCTGCTCTACGGGAAAAAGCGTGAAGCTGTAAAAAATAAATTTAAAGCACATTTATCTAAAGGAAAATAAAATCGTATTAAACCTAACACATCCTCATTTACAGCTAACGTTAAATTGCAAGCAATTTAGTGAGTGAATTAGCTAAAAGTAATCCATTTATATACCTCTTTCTCTCGTGAAGCTGGACGGAAAAATAAAGTTAAAGCGTAGTTCATTTCGAGATGTATCTGAGTAGATATGTGATGGTTGTGGCTTCGATTCCCATTTGAGACACAGTTTTTGATATTTTGGTTTTACGCTTTATAGTATTGCTTTTTATTTCCTTGCTCTGGTTATGAGGCAAAGCGTGGTGTTGAAATTCACTTTTGAGTGGATTTTTGGAGGCATTGCGTGTTGAGAAACGGAATCCAATACCGATAATATTCCATTACCTCGAGTGGGGATCGAACCCCCAACCTGTCGTCCTTGTGCTACGGCTGTCCTCAAAGCAGAATTAAACTATTCATACGAAGCTAAAGTTCAAAGGGTATCTAATTAATACTTATTTGTTTTTCATTAAACAGCAACCCCCAACTACCTACGTAGTATTAATTAAATTGGTAATTACTTAGGAATACACAATTTATTGTATATTTGTATCGTTGGACTCTATTAACTTTGCGGTTAAAGAACACGGGACACCGTCTGACTGTAAAAGTGATAGTTGTAGGTTCGATTACTACTTAGGTTTGGAAATTTGAGGCTAATTGGGGCGCAGGACTAAGGATTTTTTTATTTTAATATTTTCATATCTTCGCCCTGATGAAGAGGCAAAGGGCGGCGTTGAGTTCGAACACTCGACATGCAATGCCTTCGAAAAGTGGGGAACGGAAGTGACTTAATGGATACAGGTGTCCTAATATTAGATTCCTAGGTTCCCTCTGCGCTGGCGGGTCGCAAGCTTAGAACAGTAGAAAGTTCACTAATGATTGTTTATGTTGATTATTTAGGTCCAGTACTGCCATTGAGACAAAGTGAAAATAATGGAGTTGATTACAGCATCTATTTTAGTTTTAACTTCAATATAAGAAGTATATACGAGATACGAATATATTTCTTAAAATGCTAACTTTTTACGAACAATATTTGGGTTGTAACGAAATTGTGAATTTCTTTGTTATTTGTAACTTTTATTTTATTTTTAGCGTCACTCTATATCCCGCATTTCTCCGTATCGGCAGAGGGAACCTATTTTTAAGACGCTCCGTACCTCATTTTCCACTGACTTCTGGAGGCATTGCACGTCGAGTGTGTTAGGAAGGGGAACTCAACGCCGCGCTGCTCTCCGTTATTAGAGCTAAGAAAAAAGTTATTAAATATTCCATTTTCTCGAGTAGGAATCGAACCCACAACCAGTTTACATTCCCTGTAAACACTATACAATTAATTGTCTTCAAGGCGTCTTTTGTTGGTGATTCCCTTCACGGTGCCCTTTGTCTTTCATCAACATCCGGAAAATGGTTGCCTTTGTCACAAAAACTCTTTATACTTTTTCTTTTGACGCAATTTGTGCTTATGGGTTTAGTTTATATGAGTTCAAATTGAATCTACTTGATTTATATCCATTTTTGATCCTTTTCTTAGTGTCCTTTTATTCTGTTAAAAACTTACTAATAACAAAGAATGAGATTTTAGTAGTTTCTTATCAGTTTCAGCTGCAATAGGTAAAGGGAATCTAATGTTAGGGTTCTCGATTTTCGAGACATTGGGTATCGAGTGGCGGAACTCAACACTGCGAAGGAATGAAAATAATTCACTCCCTCAAGTATAAATCGAACCCACAACCGACGCGATTACAGACACATACAAAACCTTAACATGATATTGTCTTTAAGTAAAACCGGAAGTATAACCATATACAGCCTGAGTCCGAGAACAATACGTATAATATTGCAGGACAAACAAAGGGTGCGCGAAGTGTATCACATTAGGAGCAGCTGCTATATGCTGGAGACTGGGGGTATTGTATTACAGAATATATGTGTACATACGTATATAATATGTATAATAGATGGACGGATGCCGATAAGTACGGGTTCAAATCCTGCTAGGTTCAAATTTTTATACGTTTATTAATTGTGATTACACAATTATACATAATATTTAATGAAACGTCTTCATGTGTATATCTTTTAAATCTTTTTAATGTTTTATAGAAAGATCCCTTTTCATCTTCAAGCGTGTCCCACATATACTTTTCCCATTTTTACTTCCTCCATAATTTGGCGAAAAGTAGGAAACGGAGTGTCCTAACACTAGGTTCCTTCTGCCAAGTTTATACGCAAAGTGCAGGAAGCTAAAAAAATGTAATCATTCTATTATCTTATCAATAAATATTCATGAAATTACCATAATATGTTGTTTTGAAGGTTAATTTCCCCGGACGCTTGTGAAGCATCATTTCCCGGGTCACAGAGACGCAAAGTGGGGAAGTTCTTGAGCTCGATAACAAAAGGACAATCAAATAACATTGGGAGCAACGCGGAATGGGATATTTTAAATATGTACGTTTATTTTTATTCTGTTGATTTGAAGGTCTGGCTCGGTCTATTATATTAGGTTTGGTCTATCTCAACATTTATTTTTTTGCAAATACATTATATTAAATTAAAAAAAAAAATAACTTTCCGCTTTATAAAAGCAGGATAGGTAGAAAAACATCAAGGCACTCAATTCCCCCATTAACAAAAATATAAAATAATTCATTTTTCCAAGTGGAAATCAAATCTACAACCGTCGCTTATACATTTAAATGCTACATCACTGCGCTACGGTAGCTTTAAATTTAAATTTTAAATAAAATGTTAATTATATAAATTAATCTAGAATCTAGATTCTAGATTATAAAAAAGCCATATCGTCTACTAACTTTACTTAACAAAACTATTTTTCTAAACATATTTTCCATACAGCTAAAAACAATAGAATTCGTACCTGGCTATATCGGCGAGCCGCGGCGCCCTCGTCCTGCGCACTGCGCCCATTGGTAGAACTCCCACCTGGAAAAACATATAGTTATAATATTATCTAAATATTTATGAAATTAAAACATTTCAAAAAATACTGAAAATGAATGCGCTGACTTAACTAGATTTCGCTCTCCCTTCAAAATGAAGAAGAAAAAATTTTTATAGGCTAAGGCTTAGTAACATGAGTTTATATATGAGGTAGTCAAGAGGCACAGTGTGTGACTATAAACGACACGGTCGTGGGTTCAATTCTCTGTCGTGAGAATGCATTATTATTTCCTTTAGTAAAAAGACAGCGCGCCGTTGAGTTCCGCTACTAAACAAGCAATGTCTCTTAAAATGCGATGAAAAGTAACGAACAGAGTGTCTTTACACTATGTTACCTCTACCGACCCTGATAAAAATGTGTTTATAATGCAAATATATTTTATATTCCTCATTCACAGAATTTTCTTAAAGGCAAAGTAGAAGAAATTTGACTAAAAAAAAGCTTTTATCCGAATTCGAATTAGTAGTCACCTCAATATAAGTTCATCTACTTATAAAACTGTTTGGATATTTAAAGTGTTTAGTACCAGTGCTGCGTCAGCTGGTACGTTTCAAGCAAAGTGATGTAGACAGTCACATTAACCAACCAAATTGAGATGGAGCTAGTAGGGTCAGAAGAATAATATATTATTTACTTAGGATTTTTTCTTTTACTCATTTATGTCTTTAAAGTCCGTCGTCACGCACAATCGTTAACTGTAATCACCGGTTGTGAGTTTGATTCCTATTTGGGGACTACATTATTTATGTATTTATTATTTAATTGAACGGAAGGAAGGGACCAGAGTATCTTAACACTAGAAGAGTCATCCTTAACATGCTATAAGCGGTACCGGATATATTAAAACGGAAATTATTTGTATGAAGATAACTTTTTAAAAATAAAATTTAGCAGCTTTCTAAATTAAGAAGTGTATTATAAAGTTTTCGACCTAAAAGTGGAGGAGAAGTAAATAATTGAATATTGTTTTTAATTTGTGTATAGAAGCCTTAATATGCACTCATTTGAGTTATTTTATGATTTTAAAGAGAAATAAAGAAAAATAAAACAAAATAAAATTTTAATTGCTAACAGTACCTTGTCGGTTTTTACAAAAGGCCCTTTGTCCGTTAGAAAGGCTTGAGGCCGTCGAGATAAAATGAAATGAATGAATTATTACGCTTTCGTATACCATAATACCTGGTATGTAAACTACCTATTTTCCATTTAAATCATTATTCTATTCTCCGTTTTCAGGGGCAGAGGGAATCTACCCATGTTAAGGCACTTCATTCCTGACGCACCGGAGAAAATAAAGATTTATTTTCCCCTGGCCAGAATCAAACCCACAGCTATGGCGTTTACAGTCGGCGGTCGAAGTTAAATTATAAATTTTCACATAATTACGTTTTACATTTTAGGTAAACGCGACAGTTGTGGGTTCGACTTCCACTCGGGAGAATGAATTATTATTTAATAATATTTTAATTTGTTCCCCCTGGCTCTGAGAAATCTAATATCAAAACAATCGTTCTCTACTTTATTTTCAAAAAATGATATTGACGAAACTTAACGCCGCGTGTAGTGGATATTATCAAATATTAATCGGACAACCAATGATCCAAATCGCGCGTCTGTTTACAAGAAAGAAATCAAAATAACTCATTTTGCCGGATAGGAATCGAAGCCACAATCGACGCAGTGCTGTACCGCTATGACGCCCTCAATATTGGGACATGTTGGTGCCAAAAGGGCCAATTACACACTCGCTCCGTCCACGTACATTTAGTTCATTGTAAAGTAATTAATTTGCCTTTGCGTGACAAATTGGGTAATGGTTGCGGTGAATTGATTGAAATAATAGTGAAAATGTATGTACAAATAACATCATTTTAACATTTCAATTACGTTTTTTCAGCCTCACGCTGTAGGTATCCCACGATAGGTAGGTAGAGTGAACTTAGTGTTAAAACATTCCGTTCCACATTTCCCGCCGAATTTTTCGAGGCATTGCGTGTTGAGTGGCGGAACGTAATGCCGTGCCTTGCTTTGGTGCCAGATCTAAGAAATGGAAATATAAACGAAAATAAATATTTCTACACTTCCTCGAGTGGGGATCAAACCCACAACCGTCGCGTTATAGTCACACGTTTGTGCTCTTGCGCCACGTCGGTAAATTACTCCATAAACTAAACTGTTTTTGTGTCCTAATACTCGCATATGATTGCATCGCACTTGTAATATGGAACTCTCAACCTCTCTCATTTTACCTCTCAATATTGTTCAGCTCTTATTTTAATACAAATATTTATTTTCAATTCAAACTATTAGTTTCTGAGTTAAGTGAGCTCAACTAAACAAACTCTTCAGCTTCATAATATAAGTATAAATAAAGTTATTAACAAAAACAAAACACACACACACAAAAATACACTAAAATCAATTATAGACCCTCTATTATAAACATAGTATTTGTCAAGTAAATGTCGAAACGAAAACAAATACTCTGGGGGCATCTGAACGGTTCGAGAAGGCGACGTAAAGCTTACTCAAAGACTTTTGACTAGATTGCGTGTCACTATTCATTATTTTAAAAGCTTGGCTGTCATTGTGAATGGATGGAGGGATGGTCGTGCGCCAGGAAGGTCAGCCTGGGTACCTGGATTGGGTACCTAAACGTACCTGGATTGGATACCTAAATCGTAGGTCTTATATAAATAAGTAGTCGTTGCCAGTAATAGGTTTTTCGATTGAGCAGTATGCTGTTGGCCATATGGGCTTCTACAGCGTCACCGGGCTTGGGGAGGCCGAGCTAGACGAGCTCTGACCTTGGCATAGCCAGTAATATTGTTTAAGCAGACTTTATGATGTAAAATTTAAAAAAATCGTCTTTTCCGTTCCCAAATAAATGTTAACTTCGAAACTTTAATACAATAGTTACTATATGCGTTGTTTCTCAGTTATTTAGTAACGGGAAAGTTTTGTATTACTAATTCAAGTTACGTAAGTAAGTTAAGTTAGAGTTAAGTTAGTTAAGACAATTGACTCCCTAAGTTATTTATCAAACACTCTGTATTGGGTGGCGGAGGCTAAAAGTTGCAATTTATTCAAAATTAGAAGTTATAAGTTAAGTTTTTTAAACGTCAAATAATTTACCACCAGTTCATCAAAGTTACTGCTTTAGACCTAAGAAGAACCTCCACAAGAAACCCACAACTTTATTCTAAGCTAATAATTTACAAATTCTCATATTATTATTAGTGAAAATATATTTAAAATAGACCTTAAGTCTAGGTAGACCAGATCAGATATCTAGACAAAATCAATACCCTTAAATCTTAAATCTAGGCTAATCTAATTGCATGCAGCGGTCTCAGGGGGGTCGTAACAACGTATATTTGCTCTATGATTAATTCTCTTTGGGATATTCATATTTCTTGCAATAATTTATGTTTAGTACAGCTATCAGTATATATTTAATATATTTTAGTGTTCGAAGTGTCTTAACACTGTAGACTCTTTGCCTAATCTGCTATGTGCGGGATCCCATTATTATTGACAGTTAAAATGTTCATAGATGGTATATGAAAATTTCTATTCATGTCCTGGTGACCGACAGACAGACCTCAGAACCTTAGTAACAGCTTCCCTATTTACGCTTTGGTTACGGAACCCTAAAAAACACTTTTTCATAACAATTTCCGCAGCAAAAATCTCTAAATTCTTTGCTATATTCAAAGAGTGTTTAATCTTCTGCATACATAATATACATCCGTAGTAGCGTTAAGCGTTTGACGCTCAAACGTTTGAACTCGCAAAGTAAGTTCATCAAAAACGGGAAAACTCTGGCGGAAATCAACTTCGTTTTTCAATTCCGTTCAATTTCGAATGCCAGATACGATTTGTAATACACTGCTACTGTGCAGCGTAGTAGTGTCTTTTTTAAGATTTAGGGTTGTTTTATAGAAATAATGTAGTGTTATGGCACTCTGTTTTGTATTTAAATTCGAAATTGGAATATTGGTTATTGAGTTTTCCTAGAGTCAATTATACTTCTTTTCACGGTAATAAAATGGGGTCCTATTAAAAATATTGTAGAAATTGCAAAATTGAACTTAATGTCTCAGTTTTCGGCCGGAACTTATGTTCGCAACCAAATCATACTTGTCCGGGGCTTGGAGAAATAAGACCTAGACTTCTTTATCTTTTTTATAGCTGAGAGTAGGCAAGGGGAACCTAGGAACCAAGTGTTTAAATTCTTCACTTTCACGACAGCTTCTTCTTCTTGCATAAAGCAGGGTAGGCAGGGAGAATATAGTGTTATGTTATACCATATGCGGGATACAGCGTGAAAGAAAAAAAAAATATAATAAACGAAGGACATAGCAGTTTTCTGTTTCCGTCAACATATATTAGCATAACCTTTCAGTGACCTCAAGTTATTTTCAGGGATGAACTGCCCTCGGCTCGACCCTGAAGTCCGACGACCAAAGGTCAAATCATATTTATCACTAATTACATACTTAAATATTTAAGCGAAACCACAAAAATGTTTCATTATTTTGTTTCGAATTTTGTTTTATAAAATTAGGTATAAATAAAGGATAGAAGAATTATTGAAGGTTTTGTGGCGGGTTCCCAGGTTACCTTGCCTACCCTGATATGTGCGTGGTACAGCGTGAAGATATATTTTTTTATTTAAATACTAGCGACCCTTTCGCTTGAACTACACAGTTATTAATAAATCATTATGTAGTTCAAGCGGGCGAAGGCCTGCCTCGCTCTGGTAACGTGGCAATACGCGGCGTGGAATTCCGCCACTCAAAACGCAATGTCTCGAGAATTTGAAAGAAGAGAATTCAAATATTTTACTAGGTACGGAGTATCTTAACACTAGGTACCTAGGTTCCCACTTCCTAATCTGCTATGTGCGGGATGAAGCTAAAAAAAACATATTCGCTATTTAAATACACTCTATATACATGTATATAATATAAAGTGTAAACTTTCTTCATAATTCTAGTACATGTACGTCGCGTGATATTTCATATGAAACATACCTTACACGTACGATTAAATTCTAAAGATTATTCTGAAATGTTAAGGCAGTAGCACCACGTAGGACGGTAAACACGACGGTTGTGAGTTCGTATCCCGTTTAGAGAAATTAAGTATTTTTATTTTCTCGCTCTGGTAATAGGAAAACGCGCGGCGTTGAGTGCCGCATGCTACACGTAATATCTCGAAATTAGAAGTTGCCCAAACGGAGGTTTAATTTATTAATTAACACTAAGTTTCCTCTGCCCACCCTATCAATCGAATAGGAATTGAACCGACAACCAACACGTACAATATTATAGCTAGAACTTTCCCCATATATACAGTATATATACATTTTAGTTCACGAGCTTTACGCCGTAGCTTTGTTATTCAAAGTAAGACCTTGACATCTACTTCTTGTAGGCTTGTGATTGAGAACATCTTAAAATCTCTGTCGTTTCATAGCGACTTTCAAATAATGTTTTACTTGAAATTATTTAAGTATACGTTTCACGCTGCAATCTGATAACTTTCACGCGTTTTCACGTATAGTAGGGTAGGCATAATGAACCTAGTGTTAGGACACTTGGAGGACACTAGGAATGGCGGCACTAAACGTAGCGTTTGACCACCAAAGTAAAAAAGGAAACATAATCGTTATCCTAAATTGGAATCGAACCCACAACCATCGCGTTTACAGTCAAACGTCCCCTATTGCACAGTGATAGCCTCAAGTAACATACCTTATTCCAATAAAAAAATAACATCTCAATATGACTTTTAGTTTCCGAGATATTCGCGGACAAACATACACTTACAAAACTTACCACCAAGGCTTGAAAGAAAAAGCAGATCATATCTTCATTTCAGTATCTTAGAACGTTAGATAGCAAGCGTCGGAGCAACTTGACCCTGTCTCCAGCAATCCAAGGTCTCGGTTGACACCAAGGCTATATTTATTTGTTTGTTTTTGTATGGAGCTTTCTCTGATATAAAAAAAGATTTTTGGCCCAGATTACTGATATTTTTATATTAAAAATGTCTGGAAGATGTTTGTCGTTCTTTTATGAGACGTTATGAATTGATGTTTCATTATAGTAATATGTAATATAAGAAATGGGAGGAAGGTAGAGATTTGTATCGGTTATGTGTAAATTATTTTCATTTCCCAGCTTTGGTAATAAGACAAAGCGCGTAGTTAAGTTCCGCCATTCAAAACACAATGTTTCGAAAATGAACAAAGAGGTGAATGTCTTAGCACTCGACTCCGTCTGCCTTTCCCGCTATATACGGGATACAGCGTGATATTAAAGAAAAAGTAATGTTATTATTGTGTTGGCATCTAATAATAATACTTTGTCAGACTTACAACGGCTTAATATAATTTATATAGTAAATAATAATCGAATAAATAATATTTCTGCCGACTTATATAGTCGGTACTGTCTGACGCCAGATTAAGAAGAGTTAATATAATAATAACATCGTGGCTCGGTGGAGCAGCTTTCGAATGTAAGCACGATAGCTGTGGATTCGATAAAGGTAAAAAAGGAAATAGTAATTTTAGACCAAACAATATATATGTAAGCTACAAAACAATAAAGATGTTTTTTAGTTTCACGAGCGAAGAAATGAAATTAGCAGGCAGTACACCTAAGGAAATTGTTGATACTTGCATATATACCCTTACATCAAAAGTCTATTTGGATTCGGTGCTAATGTAAATATATTTTATTATTTTTTTTTTTTAGGTGCGAATGAGATTCTTAAACCGAGGTGTTCATACCAATTCCATGTTTGTAGGTTAATGGGAAGTGCAGTATAAAAGTTGATAAAACTTAATTTTATGAATTGAATATTAAATATAAGTTTGTAATGGTTTTTTAATGTGATTTACCTGAAATTTATTACTTTTCGATATTTTTCTTGTTCATTTACTATTTGTCGATCAACAGGAAGGATTGTGATTGCGCGGCAAATATGCTGCAAAAACGAAGCGATAAATTCTTTTGTTTTTCATTGCGTTGACCTAAAAAAATATTTATTATTCTTTTGCCCCAAGAGACTGTAGACTCAAAGTCTACATAGCTGAAATTAATATTAAATTTAAAAAAAAAATCAGCTGTTATATCGTGATAAAAAGACACATACCTACATCCAAGTAGACGGACAACACATCTCAGTACAGATCCTTAAGGATTTCATTTCTTTCTTTTGGTATACGGAACTCTAAAGTAGAGTGGAATTGAGAACCTCCTCGATTGCGAAGTCGGTTAACAATTATTTACTATATTCGATAGTATTAGTAGTTACTAGTAGTAGATAGTATTACTAGTTGCATTGTTACTGATTTTCATGAATAATTTATAATATGCTAATGCTAATGTTATAATAATAAGTAATAATTCAATAGATATATTTGACTATTATATGTTTTATGTATATATATGTATATTGTATGGATGAGAAATACATTGAAAATTATATTACTAGAATGTGTTTTTAGTATGCCTTGTTCTCTTCATTAGAAGTAGCAGTCGGGTGCTTTATCTACCTAAAAGGCTTCACTTACCAGGAAAAAATATAATTTATAACAAAATACCAAAGTTACAAAAATATTATTAAAGTTCGTCCTATAGTCTAACCGTTTTGTACACTGTTACAAATATCTAATATGCGGGTTGGCTCTCACCACCAAAGCTACGACTTTTTATTATTCCTATAAAAAATGGAAGAAAAAACAAAAAAAAATTAAAGCAATTTGCAATATATTTGTCCAAAGATAAGTATCTGGCAACACGCCTAACTACCGACCCAGGCCTTAGACTCCTAAATACAATTACTAAGAACACCACTGGAAATGACGGGAACAAATCGAAGTTGTGAATACAAAGCTGGTTTGTAAGACGAAATCTGAATTTCATTCTGTAAAATCTGATATAAACCGTTTGAGTGTTGATGAACGATGGTTGTGGGTTCAAACTCTAATTAAAGGGATGAATATCCTACGTTTTCCCACTTTGGTTGATGAAGTGGGAGCTTAAGTTTCATTCAAACACTTATATGTAAAATTTGAGCTGAAAACGGAGAATATAGTGTCTTGACATTAGGTGAATACTCTTCTTGTATATGTAGGGTATAGCGTGACATAGGAAAATTAAAATAAATAAATCAGTTACTTTTAAGAAATTCATCTCAAACTTAGTAAAGAATATACAAAAGTCGGTCAAGGATTCATTTCCGCTAGGAAGGAAAGCCTCAATATTTTGATGCGAGAGCTTAAAAGTTATAAATCTGTGTTGAATTTGTGTTATTATTTGAAAAGAGTTTAAGAGTTGCAATGACGCTGACCATATTCAAATTCAAAAACGTTCTTTCCTCATATGAAATTATGCAAATGCACCGGCAGGGGAAGAAGTAGAATTACCTGACAAGAAGAATCCATAACAAATTCAACAATTATTGTTTTTAATATAAAAGTTAAATTTGTTTTAGGTTCACGCTGAGAGATTAAGACATTCCGCCAAAAGTAACTACCACCACAAGTTAAATAAAAGCTTGTAAAAAATCAAAATAAAAAATGAATGAACGTGACTAAAAGCTATATGTAAGAAAAAGTTGCTTCCACTAACAAGACCGGAACTCAAGCCTAAGCTCTAACTTTATACACAAATACATGTATACTATATAGGCCGTCGAAGCTGTCGCTGCCCAGTGGCACAGTGTTTTTCTATAAAAGCAACAGTTGTAGGTTCGATTCCCAATATTTTGATTTCTTCGCTCTGGTGTCGAGCCAAAGCGCGGCGATGAGTTCCTTAATTCAACACGTAATGTCTCCAGAATTTGGAATGGAATGGAAAATGAGGAACGGAGTATCTTAACACTAGGTTTCTTCTGCGTATGTAGAAAATATATAATAATTAAGTCAAAATGATCTTTTTTACTTAGAAATATTTGTTAAACTTAAGGCTGTATCCGCTAGTACCGGAAGTATTACGACGGATGCGATCCAAGGACTCCTACGTAAAACGTTAATAGGCTTTTGGGGAAATTAGTTTTGTTCTTTTTGTTTTACTTTCTAAGTTTCTTTATATATTTGTTTACTTATATAGATAGAGTCTATCGTAGCACAGTAGTTGCGTAAATAAATAAAGTTAATAATTACATTTGAATGAACCCGGAAAGAGGGCTATATATAAACGACGTATATCGTTCCGACGAGCGCTGACTCGCGACCTTGGTCTGTCAAGGACAAACGTATACGCGATTTAGCTTTATTAAAAACATTACTTAGTTACGTACTTACATATGTTCTGTTTTTCACGCTTTACCACGCATTTTCCCGCAAAGAAGGGACAGAGGGAACCTAGTGTTGTTTGTGTTCAGTTCAATGTCGTCGTCGATTAAATAATTCATTCGACCGAGTGGGAATCGAAATCACAACTTACTGTCAAACGACGCGACACGACGTGGCGTTGAGTTACGACGGCCTTGATGTAGTAGTGTAACAGGAGGTTAATTAAGCTATGTGCATATTTCAGTTCAGACGAAAAATTTACGTTCTAAATCAGCTTAGCTAAAGAGAACCTAGTAAAGACACTCCGTGTCCCATTTTCCACCGATGTTTTCGAGGCATTGCGTGTTGAGTAGCGGAACTCAACGCTATGTTTTTGACCTAGCGCCAGAGCGAAGAAATGGAAATATTAATACGTAACAATTCATTCCCCCGAGTAGGGATCGAACCCACAACCTCGACGACTTTAATTGACGTTCAATAAACGTATAGGAATATTATATGAATATCCTCTTGTAAATTATTTAATCGTATCTAAGGGTGAAAGCCGAAGCATATTTATTATTCAAGGCCTTGCTCTGAGGGTCGTTCCCTAATAACGAAATTTGTAATTTTCCTGAACTTTTTTCAATTTCGCGCTTTTTCGTACTAAACAGGTTATATATGTAAATCTACTATCACTTCGTTCTCAATTTCCCGCCCAAATTCCGAGACATTGCGTGTTGAATGGCGGAACTCAACGCCGCACCCTGTCTTACCAGAGCGGGAAAGTAATTTAAAAATTTACTAATTTAGTTGCGTGATATATTATTCTTCCAATTGTCTTCGTGACCCCGTTTTAATCGTATTAGAGCAATTCATAGGTTTCAGTATTCAGCCATTTATAAAAAAAAAACTACTAAATGCTTTAACTTAAAACTCCTAATACATTGTTGACTTAGTGTTAAGACACTCCGTTACCGAAGCACCAGATAATTTTCGATACATTGCATGTTGAGTTGTATAACTCAACACCGTGCTTTATCTAGCAGAATGGGGAAATAAATTAAAAAGTAAATGTTGTGCGCAACTTAACGCCGCGGCGCCTTACCAAATTTGGGAAATAAAAAATATTCGTTAGGAAAATGTCATTTAGAATTCGAAACCGAATCACGATTGTCGCAATAAGATATTGTATACGTGCCAAAGCAGCTACAGCCGCGACGTGGCTTGTTTAGACACGAGTTCATTAGTGGCAAGTTATTATGAATAAATAGTAAGTGTCTTAGCACTAAATTCTCTCAGCCTACCCTGTTGTATGCGGGATACAGGGTGACAAAGAAAAAAGTACCCTTCATCATGATTCCAATTTAGTGTTTATCATAAAAATATATTTTGATAATTGAAACTAGTACTTGTAGAATATAGAAAAAGTGAATGTGTATCTATCGTATATATTATATTGAAATAATAATTTAGTAATTTTATTATTATTTTCAATTATAGATTCAATCGGAGAACTTCGATAGTACGTGACAAATATCGTATAGCAAATTATAATTTTCTCAAAAGCTTCGCGAGATGAGAAAACATTGTCTCTAATATAAATTCATGTTGGAACTAGGTCAAACTAGTTATATTTACGAGTAAATATATATGAAGAAATATCTGGTTTGAGAAGATCGTTGTGGGTTCGATTTCTATCTGACGTATGCTTAGTAATAATTTAAAGCGTAGAAATGAAAGTAATTAATAAATCATTCTTTTAAATGGGGATCGAACCACAACCAATCTGTTTTGTCTCAGTCAGTACTATCCGTATCTATACTAGTATTATATCTTGAATTTTGTTTAATTGACTCTTGTTTTCATCCTACTATTCGAGCGAAGCTACAAATTAAAAAGCATCTCAAATTTCAGTAGAAAACTACATGATTTCACTTAATTATTCTTAATACAGATATATATTTAAAGTGTTATTCGACGCTTAAGAAAGAAAAATATTTATTAAGAAAACGAATAAAAATTTTAACATAGCGGGATTTGAACCCGTGTCTCTTCCCTTAGATTTGAGTTAAACTTTACTCAAATCTGGACTCTAAGGGAGTTCATATAATTTAATATGTTAATGACAAAAGATAAAAGTTGCTCTGTCTATTATTGATTGATTGGATTACCGTCCCTAGAGATTGTACCTCTGTTTGTAGAGGAACATGTTTCCTTCCTAATAATGAGTATGAGTATGACTGTGAACGTGATGGTTGTGGGTTCGATTCTTTTTTCGTTTCTTTTATCTGGTAATATAATAAAGCGCAGAATTAAGATTCACTGCTCAACACGCAATGTTTCACATATTGGCAAAATTCAATGGTGTTAATTTTGTAAAATAATTGTTATAAATTTTTCATTTTATTTTCCATTTAGTGACTTCATTTATACATAAAGAGCGGTGGAGTTAAACACCGTGCGATCTACATAAAATTTCAATACAATACTATAGTATATTGAAAAGTAAAAGCTTTAATATTTATCGCTACCAAAATAGCCCGCTAAGTGCAGTAGATAATATTGAAATTAATTCTGTCTTCCTACGCGATTGTTCGAACCACTGAACAAGTTTCATTGTGTAAATCGTGAAATGGCATCTATTATATTATGTTACTAGCGGACTCCACGCGGCTTCGCCCGCTTGAACTATATAAATATTTATTATAAGTGTATTTGAAAAAAAAATATTAATAATTTTAGTATGGTTATCTTATGCTGTTATATTAAATAGGCTATTTTGATAATTGATTGAAAAATATATAATTTAGACATAGAAATATATAATTTAATATTTTCTCAAAGTTTTCAGTGGTTTTAATACTTACAAGTTTCTTAGATATTTAGCTTCACGCTGTATCAACATGTAGCGGGTAGCATGTATACCTAGGTAGAGGGAACCTAGTGTTAAGAGACTTAACGCCGAACTTTGTCTTGGTATTACAGCGAGGACATCAAAACAATCCTTAGTGGGAATTGAATAGACAATCGTCATGTTTACAGTCAAACGCTGGGCCACTGATCTACCACACCCTTAGAACATAATATATAATTGTTGTTTGTTACAGTAGAAAGTTGAGTTTATAACTCTATCAACCTTATCAAAATATTTCTATCTTAAAAAAAATAGCATAATACAACTTATCTTCTCATTTTTGACATCTTATTTTTGTTTCCAATTTCCGCTGAAAAATTTTACGATCTTTAACTATTTAAAAGTCAAAGCTTTGAAATGAGAAGTGGCAAATGGAACATCTACTACCATCAAAAGAGCTTTCCCACGGAATACCGCAAGCTGAAATTACAGGAAAAATTCAGGCCTACATACTTACTGCCTGCCTTGAAATATTGGTACATAGTTGGGTTTACGAGACTTTTAGGCAGTTTTTTCGTATCTTACAGTCACGTTATTGCAATTTTTATATGGACCTTTAAATTTTTTTATACCATTTAGGACAGTATTTGATCAAACGCGATGGTCGTAATAGATTCAATCCCCACACGCTGAAATTTTCATTTTCCCGCTCCCGGTGGACCAAGTGTAGCGTTGACTTGCGGGATACAGAATGAAGTATTTTTTTAAAAATATTTTGTAATCATTTTCCGCCGATAAACTAATTTATATTAAGAAGATTTTTATTTTTGGTGATTTTTACATTTTTGGACACTCAACGTATTTGGAGGATTCGTTGATCACAGATAGACTGAGGTGGCATCTGTCAGTCTGTAGATCTAATTAGCACATTCCGCCAGAATCCCAGGAACCAGGGCATTATCCATGCAATTAAGAAATCGTTGGTGGTTTGTTATAAAATGTATAATTCTAAATATACAATAAAGAGTTTCCTTTAAAACATTTTTCATTTTCAATACCCGTAGAACACGTCAGTCAGGCTCAGAGCTGTCTCTCTCTATGTACGTAGGATGCGCGCGTGGGCTACCTCTGGGAATAACGGTGTAATTTACAGCGGCTTATCTACGTCAACTTTAAACAATTTCAAAATCATTTTATTTTATTCATACTAAAATATTGAAAAAAAGGGCATTTTTTTTAATTGTATAAATATTTTAATTTCTGTCACGACAAAGCATTTAGCTATTTTAAATAATATATCGAATTTGATTTCTCATAGCCTAATTATTCTGAAATATGCATTATAAAGACAAATCATAGCGTTGAGTTTTATCACTCAGTGCCTTGAATTCGGGTGGAAAGCAGAGAATGGTGAGAGAGAGTGGAGAGAGGTTCTATGCTGGATCAAACTAGAAAGATATATATCTGTACTAATATTATAAAACCGATGAATTTATTTAGGAGAACACGCTTGGGTTACAAGCTTCCGAGTTTTAGATTAACTATTGTAGGTCAACGGGAAGTACAACTTATAGAAGTTGACAAACACATATTTTGTATGAAATCAACTACAATTATAAGTTTTTATGTAATATAATTATTATAAATTATTATAAAAATTCTAACAAGTAAAGCTTATTACACTGTTCAAGAATATTTAGAGGATAAGCATGTATGGAATTAATGTATTGAATGTAATGCAGCATAGCTGCCAGCTAATGTAATAGATTGTACCATTGATTTTGAAAAGAGCAACTGTTGAGTTTCTTGCCGGCTCTTCTCAGCAGAACTGCCTTCCGAACCGGTGGTAGCTTTTTGTTGACATGCACATTCGACGATTCAAAAGTGCTTTTATAGTTTATTTGAATAAACAATATTTTGAATTTGAATTTGAATAATATATGTAATATTATATGTAATAAAAAAATTAATTTTAATTTTTCGCTTTGTTTCCCTTTATTTGTACCGCAAGTTCCGTAAGTTCATTCATTTTAAGATACGAAACCCGAAAATAGAGAAGGTTACTAAAAAGTTCCATCATTTGTATAAAAATATAAAATAAACAGAAAATAGAAATATCTAGTGTTAATTGAAAACTTGTGAAGTACTTTCCGCTCAGCTGTACTTGGAGACCTCGCGCTCGAACAAATAGAGTTATTGCAGTTTTGACGTGTTCATAATTAAAAACGTTTCACTTTCAGAATTGATTTGAAACTTTAATTAAATAATAAGCTTATAATTTTTATACTTAACCCTATACTTGATATTTGTTGTGAATTATGAATATACAGAGTGCTAAAACTAGGAAAGTATTTTAATAAAAATCTATTTTAAAATAGTTTTAAAAACGTTTATTAAAGTTTCGCCTGAAGTAAAAGACACTGCTAAGCTTCATGTCTTTTCCCGCAAAGCAGGATAGACAGGGATAATCTAGTGTGACAATCCCTACTCCATTTATCGATCAATTTCAAATTGAAGACAGCACGTTCAGTCCAACTCTACGACAGACTTTGTTTCACTTTTCATCGAATTCTCGAGGCATTGCGTGTTAAGTGGTGGAACTCAACGCCGTGCTTCACCAGATATAGAAAATGAATAAAATGTGAAATATTCAATTGCTCCGAGTGGGAATCAAATCTACAACCAACGCGTTTCCAGCTAGACTACCACTCTTAACACGCAATGTCTTAATGCTGGAATCCCTCTGCCTAACCTGCTATGCCGCATACAGCGTGAAGCTAAAAAAAAAGGAAAAGATAAGATAACACACGAATCCATATTTCCCTTTCAATTAAAATAATTTCAAAACTAATAAATTTGCTTTTGACCAACCCTTGCCCTTGGGACCTAAATCTAATATAACAAGTATGTCACAAGCCAGAGAAGATACCAAAGATTACATTTATCGCTGTAACAATAAACCCCACTCTGGACGAGGGTTGATGGAAACTGGTTTTTACATACACTTTGTATGAAAATGAATGACAGATGAGTTAGCTTTTGACGTTTTAATTTTACTGTGAATTTGTAAATAAAAAGAAATAGTTGTTTCTTTTTATAGATTCACGCTGTATCCCGTATATAGAAGGGAAGTTAGAAGAAGTGTTAATAAATTAATATAATAATTCCCCCGTATGAGGATAGAACCCGCAATAATCGTGTTGACACTGTCACACTAAGCTACGACGACCTCCCCGTTATACATTGTGAAAAGGAATATATTTTATATATTATCATCATTCACTCAGATGAGAATCGAATTCACTACCATCTTATATATAGTCGAATAGCGTTTAACTGAGCCACAAAGGCATCTATAAAAGAAAATGTAAGAGTAGGTATACTTGAAAGAAAACATTTCTATATAAAAATATAGTGCCTAAGTTTTTTTTAGTAAATAGTTGTGAAGATTTGTGTCAACGCTCGTCGTTGAGATTAAATCTAGACATAAATAAGACTTGTACGAGTAGAGGGAAATTGTTAGACTGATTTATGTGTTTTTTTACGTGTATTTTTAGCAGAGTGGCTTTAGTGTAGAATTCCTCCGTTCCTCATTTTCCGCTTCTTTCTTCTCTTATATTATAGATATATTTGTCTATAGATTTGTTTTTTTAATCGACTTCTTGTTTCCAGAAAGACAAGTAATAACTTAAAGTAACCGCTTAATGGTCTACAAACGTTCGACTGTAAACGCAACAGTTGTGGGTTCGATACCCACTCAGGGGAATGAAATATTTAATATTTTTATATTCCTCCTTGTGGTTAAAAGGGACAGCCCGGCGTTTTCGCCTCTCAACACGCAATGCCTCGAGTATTCCACGAAAAGTGGGAAACGGAAGGGTTTAAATAGGAACAGAGTATCTTAACAGTAGGTTCCCAGGTTCCCAGGTGCGGAATACAGCGAGCAATTAAAAAAATACATATAACCTATAACATATTCTACGCTGTTTCAATATTATCACACTAGCACTATGTCAATGTTTTTATCGCTGAGATAAAGCCCCGATTGATTGGACAGTGCGAAATGACATCGGAATACTTATCATCATATATACAATGTTATTTAATATGCTAAATAAATATACAAACTTATAAAGCCTTATTAAAACGGGTCGTTTCTATTAAGGCACTTCCGTTGTGTTGAGTGGCGGAACTTAACACCGCTTATTATTTTATTAAGCATTATTTTTTTTTATAAGTAGTTTGAAGTCAGCCGTGTCAAAGGTACAAATATGTGACTGTTAACTCGACTGGTTGTGGGTTCGATACCCACTCGAGGATATGAAAGACTGAAATAACGTTCGTCTATCAATTGACATAATTATTATTTCAAGCTACCGCCAACCATTTATTAAAATACCTACTTATAAATTGATAATTGTTTTTATTGTAATTAAGAGAATAATATTGGATTTTTAAGAAGAACATCGAACAGAATTTGATCTCGCATCACCTAGTGTAGTGTTAACACTGTACAGCAATGGGTGTATATTTTAAATAAATGTTCATTTTCTTTGCAATTGACAGAAGAATATTGGATACTTCATAAAAAAATCGAATATGGCTGAATTTGAACCCGTGTCTCCTAGTGTCCACCATGATACAGTGGGGCAACGAGATAATGATTTTTTTTTACCAAGAATCAAACTCCGTTTTGAGTTAAATATAAATATATATTAATAGGTACTATAGCCAAATGCGGAAACTTTTTTTATAAAACACATTTTTCTAATTTAGCCCCCATGCCTTCAGGCGGCTTTCAAATATAAAATTTATAGCAATTCAGGGTAACGAAAATTATATTATCATTCCTGATATACTATAAATATATATGAGAGAACGCAGAGGCGCAGGGGCACAAGTTTGTGGCTGTAAACGCAACCAGATTATAAGTTCGATTCCCGCTCGAAGAAATTAAATATTTAATATTTACATTTCTTCGAGGCAAAAACGCGACGTTGAATTCCTCAACTCAACAGGCAATGCTTCCAGAATTCAACGAGAAGTGGAGAGCGAAGTGTCTTAACACTAGGCTCCCTCTGCCTACCCTGTTATATGTGGGATCCACCGTGAAGTTCAATACATGACAAATTTTTTTATTAAAAAACCTCCACGTTTTTTCCCATTACCTGGCAGACAGAACCTAGGGTTAAGACTTTCCCCACTGGCCGCCAAATTATCGAAATAACGCGTGTTGAATGGTAGATTTCAAAGTCCAACTTTGTCTTCTTCTTTTGGTTTCTTAGACAGAGAAAATAAAAATAAAATATTTCTCAGGAAGAATTGAACCCACTAAAGTCGTAAGACTCAACATTGACAATATATAGTTAATGAAATAAAATTTACGATGCCAACAATAACTATTTTCCTCAAATATTTTTCGTGGACAAGAATCGAATCTAGGACCCAAGGCTAATATAGAAGCTACTAATAAAAGATATCTTTCTATACGAAAGATATTATAAAAATATATGATATCGTAAAAAAAGTTGCTAGAAAGAAGCAAAATGACGAAGTTCTAAGAACTTTTAAATAAACATACGAGTTTGGCGAGGGCTGTGGAAATAAAGCCTACGTTTTAATATTAATAGGGTTGAGGGTATTAGAAAATATTATTAAGATATAGTAAAGGTCACTAGTACATTACAGTTTTTTTATTCAAACAAGGTGTGACTGTAAACGTGACTGGTTGTAGGTTCGATCCCCACTCTAGGAAATGAAATATTGATAATTATAAAAGACGAACCGCGGCGTTGAGTTCCGCCACTCACGCAGTATCTTAACACTAGGTGCCCTCTGTCTATCCTGCTATTCGGGATACAGCCTACAGCTGTTTATGATGATGAACTAATAACTCACCGTTCCACCACCACATTTGACGTCTTCACTCATTTACATACTATTCCTTTGCACTCTAAAAATCGATTTTCTATTGCAATTTTCTCAAAAGTCAAAAATTCAAGCAGAAACGTATATTTTCGTCAAATTTTTCTTATGTTTACATTCAAATTGAAACGCGACCGGCCCGGCCCGGGGCAAGGAAGAGACTGGGTGCGCGCGCCGCCCGGTCACCATGGCAACGTGGGGAAATTACATTTTTTTATATATGCTACCTATAGCTTGATAATCAGTATAAATAGTTCTCTTATCAGTAGTCATCATTATTCCGGGATAAATTGAACTAGGCTATATTTTTTAAGAAATTAATGTAGCAGATGAAGGTAAAATGGAAACAGTATTTTATCAATTAGGGCATTTGATAGTACAAAATAATAATTTTGTGACATGAGAAGATTGTTAGTAAAATAAGATATTAATTATTATTTTTTTACTGTTTGTTTAACACGCTACACCCGTATATAGCAGAATAGGGAACCTGGCGTTAAAACACTTCCGTTTCCCACTTCCCGTCGAATTCTGGAGCCATTGCATGTTGAATGGTGGAACTCGACGCCGCGCTTATGCTCGTGTTTCATTTCCTTCAGTGGGAATCGAACTCACAACCTATCGCCTATACCCAAATGTAATTTATAATAAACAAGTTATAATAAATCATCGTAAGTGGATATCAAACCTGCACTCCTACCACACTGTTACTAAAATTATATCATAATTACTGAAGCATTAAGAATACTGACAGAAACGATCATAATTTATTTTCAGTTGTTGCAGTAAAACGTTTCCCTTTTAAGTGAATTAAGGTTTATTTATCTTTACAAAAAACTCGATTGTTTCTCTGATATATTAAGGCTGTGGAATAAATGACATTTATAAGTAAATAGTAATTGGGATGAGTATTGTGTTAAATATTGTGATAGTGACAGGTTTTTTTGACAGAAGTATTAAGACACTCCGATCCCCAATTTCCACCAAATTCTGGAGGAATTACACGCGGAGTGGCGGAACACAACGCCGCGTTTTGCCTTGTTGCCAGAGCGAAGAAACGAAAATATTAATAATAATTAATTCCCTCGAGCGGGGATCGAACCCACAACCGTCGCGTTACAGTTACATCTTTATCCCCTGCGCCAAGACGGCCTCGCATATCTGCATATTTGTAGATAACATTAAAAATCGTTAAATTAGAATTTGTTCACACAATCCCTGAATCGCGCTATTGAAATATTCTCAAAGTTCACGTATATAACGGCGCGCTAAAGCTCCTCGTCCGGGATCCATCTCCTTGAGGGACGCCAGTCGCCGAGCTGGTCCAAGTCGGCAAACCCGTTCAGATGAAACTCACTACAATAAGTTTATTTACAATACCTATACCAGATTACACAATATATGCTTTGCGAGGCATTTCTTACCTCAAGGAGAGTATGTCCTAGATTGGCTAATTTGATCCCTTTTTTATATTTTTTGTTTTAGTTTTTTTTATTAATTTTTAGCTTTATAAATAAAATCTATTATAATTGTAAAAAGAAAATATAAGTTTATAACTAAAAAATATTAATCGATTTTTTTATTTTATATTTTATGTCATTGCAATTCAGTAAGAGTATATCAAGACAACCGTTGAGAGCTCAATGGATAAGCCCACAACTCTAATGAACTTCTGATGTCAGATTTTTAGGTTCCCATATATCTTGCTTTCGGTTGTTGAAGTTAATAGTTAATAGGTTGACGATCTAATCTATAGTTCGTGATACTGCAACTCTGGAACTTGGGAGTAACTATTTTTATGAGAATGCGAAAACTGATCATAACTGTTCATAGTTGGACTTGCACCTGGCCGATTTGAGGTGGTTGATACCAAACTTTTTTGTGGGCTAGATTCGTCTCTTTTATGGATTTCGTATCGATCGTTCAAAAAAGGAATATTTAGAATAATATTTAGAGGTCGTCGTGGCACAGCGGCACAGTCTAGCTATAAAAAGAACGGTTGTGGGTTCGATTCAATGAATTGCTTATTATTCCCTCGCTTCAGCATCAAGAAAAAGTAGCATTAGGTTCCTTCACCTAACACAAAATACCTCAAATGTGAAAATTGCATGGGCAACGGACACTCCGTATTCTCCGTTACTCCGTTTTAACAATCCTCCTTCTGCCTATCATATAATACGTGTACTAAACCTTAACTAAAAAAGTCGAATATAATACTTTATATAAAACTAACCCCTAGAATATCAACTACTTTTAGTGCTAAGAATTATACATTCTAGATAAAAATCCAAGAATACTAGTTTTCGTTTAACTCACAGAATATTAAACTCCCGCGATCGATAACAAAGCACTGTGAAGCGCACTAATCGTATTTAACTGAGCTGCTCTATATCCTTATTTAATCTATCTATCTATTTGTCTTTATTAATAATAGAAAGATGAAGAATTTGTTCGGTTCAACACCCCAATCTCAAGAACTGCTGGAGTTGAATTAAAAATATATTGTTGTTATTATTGATTTATTGCAAGTGCACGCTGCATCCCGCATATAACATAGTAGACAAAGGGAAACCAGTGTTAAGACATTCTCTGCCCTATTTTCCGCTAAAGTTTTGAGGCATTGCGTGCTGAGTGGCGGAGCTCAACACCGCGCGTTTTGCCTTGGTACTAGAGGCAGAAATGAAAATATTAATAAATAATTCATTCATTCCCCTGACTGGGAATCGAACCCACAACTGTCGCGTTACTTTATTGTTGTATTAAATATTTTTTACGTAGAAGGCTAAGCCTAGGCTATATCACATCAAAATACAGCCCAAAGCCTTTACATCCAAATTGAAATATGTACGGGCTTATAAATTTTACATATAAAAGTTCAATTTCATAATAAATACTGTAACGGATTAATTTTCAATCTGAAATTCTGAATATTTTATTTAATACATTACAAAATATTATTATTGTTAAATTTTAATTTTTAATTACTTGAACTGAGCTGGAGCGTGTCACATGGCCGCAGGTTGTGATCAACGGTAGCACAGCTTATTTATTTTAAATAAATAAAATACGAGTATGCTAATATACTCGTAGCTCAGTAGTGCATTGTACGAAGCAAGGATTCAAATTTCGCTTGGGAGAATGTTCATATTTTGTTATTTTTTTGGCTTCACTCTGTATCCCGCACATAGCAGGGTAACCTGGGAACCTCGTGTTAAGTCACTCCCGTTCCCCACTTTCCTCTGAATTCTGGAAACATTGCGTGTTGAATTTCGGAGCTGATCACCGCACTTAGACTCATTACCTCGAATTGAACTCGAGCCCACGACCTGTCCCGTTAACAGTTACATTTTCTGCCCCTACGCCACGACTAGCCTCAAAGTTATAGAAAATATTATTGTCAATATAATAATTACTATTTTCATATAATGTGATAAAACTTACAATCAACAATTCAGTTTTAAAGTAAGAAATTAAAAAAATAAATAGGAAACAACGTAAATAAACACCAAAGTTGTAAATTTCATATAAACTCGACATGCAGTTCCTAGTAGTATTATATCTCAAATCCCCTTTGAAAATGTAGTCGACGTCGTTCCTAAAATAGAATTAAACCTGTATATTGAATACTAAGTAATGAATGTAAAGAGACTATTGCAATTTTTAATTAAATTCATGATTTGTTAGAAATATCTCCGTTTAGAATACTCTCTCTCCGCTCTCCATCTGAATTGGTGATGGAACAGAGAGAACAACATGTCTAGTGACGGAATTGAGCACCGCATACTGTCTGAGGTCATGAGGGAGGGAACCTAATGTTAAGACATTCCGTTCCACTTCAGCCGAGTCTTGCCGAGGCGTTGCATATTGAGTGGCGGAACTTAGCGCCGCACTTAGCTTTGTACCAGAGCGAAGATGTGAAAATATTAATAAATAATAATTTATTACCCCGAGTAAGAATCGAAGCCACAACCGTTGCGTTTACAGTCACACGTGCCAGTACACCACGACGGCCTAAATTACTAATAATTAATCGTTAAAATTTTTAGTAATTGAACAAATCAAACCCACTCTCACCTGCAAATGTCAATAAATATTCTAACAAGCTATAAGGGGGTTAAAGTACCCTTCTAAACTGTACCTTCGTCAGTAAAGGTGAACTTTATAACTAAATCGTCACGCAACTAGTTACCATAGTTTTACGTAAAAGTTTTAACAAGTTTAAACTAACAGCAGAGTTCATTTAGTAGATACTCGTAGTAGAAGCCGTCGTAGCATCAGTTGAGTTGTAAACACGGTGGGTGTAAATTCGATTCCTATCAAGAATTTTTTAGCTTCACGCTGTATCCCGTACATAGCAGAGTACGCAGAGGTAACCTGGGAACCTAGTGTCACTCCGATCCCCGTTGAGATACTGCCTTTCTCCACTTTTCACCAAATTCTAGGGGCATTGCGCGTTGAGTGGAAACTTACCAGAGAATTAATAATTATCTTTTTTATGCCAGCAACGTACCCATCAAATAAACAGTACTTCATTGCCTTGTCTTGATTATAAAAAAAACCTTTTCCACTGACTTTAAATATACCTATAACGATAGACGATTGTGGCTTTAGCCCCATTTCGAGACTTCATCGACAGAAATTGAAGAATTAATAGACCCACTAGCACACCCCAGTTTTAGGGAGTGGAGTGTCTTAACCCTAGTTGCCCCGCTATCTGCAATATCCAGTGTGATATAAATATAATAAAACTATTTTAATTTCCTCACTCAGGCCGACAAAACGTGGAACTAAACTCCGCCACTCAATGTAATGTCTTAAAAATTATTAGACAGCGAAGAACGGAGTGTCTTAACATTGGGTTCCTTATGTGGAAAAAAGAACACTGCTCGGCTTAATCTCCTAAATGCCAACATTTAAGTAAGTCATCGTAGATTCGAACCGGCACTATAATATACCATCGCTAACCAACTGTGCCATAAGCCCCATTTTGCTTCACTTTGTGAACAAAATTTCAACTAATGCAGTTACAAACTCGTCTACCAAAGTAATTTAGTTGGCAGTTGCAAATTCTCTAATTACTCTTAGTTTAGCCTTCATATAATTATAAAATGTCACTCTGGAAAAGTAGGGAAACATCTAAGTATGTCGGTATGATCGTAAGAGATCCTTGGGAGAGGTCTGTGTTCAGCAAGAGACGTGCAAGAGGCTGGGTTGATGAAAATATCAGGTATATGTATCGATAATTATTATTTATTTATTAAAACACCATTCAAAGCTTTTAAAAATTGACTGTAAACCGGGGTAGCCAGATAGAAAGGGGCGCCAAGGTTTACGGTCTATACTTTTTTCGCCTCGTCCACTGTCATCAATCTACTTATACATGCTTTTCGGTGGATCATCGTGCCTTCTTCCTCAGCTAGTTTCATCAGGGCAGTGTTCTAGTAATTCAACTGAAATATCCATTCGCTTTTGCTTCATAAATCTCTTTAGCTTCTCTTCCACCACTAATTCCTCTGACGAGCCCAAACTACATGAACAAGTTAAAAGTTAGTGCGCACTGTATTTCTTGTTAATCAACCATATTTTTTATATTATCTTAATATTTTTTTTAAATGTATAAGTATGTCTTGCTAGTTTCTGCCCAAATTTAAAACATTGCTAGTGACAGTTGACTAGCAGAACTCAACGCCAATCCCATAGTCAGTCTTACTTCGTTGGAGAAGTGATAATAATTTCAACCCCCAACCTCGAATCGAACCCACAACCACAAAACTTACAGTTTCACGTCCTCCTGATATCTTCAATGTTCAGTGGCGATGATGATCACAGCAGAATATATTTACTTAAACAAACTCAATGCAAATTCTCGGTCTAAACAAAGATTATTTACATATTAATAACATTTTAACTTTGTATACAAACTAAGTTTAAAATTACTCTCAGATATTCCAATATGATTTTAAAGCAAATTCAAAATCAGGTTTATAATTTTAAGATACTTCCTCTTGGAAGAATATGAATAATAATTGTATCCATATTTACAAAATTATATTTTGCATACAAAAAGTAGAAGGCTACGTAGTAAGTAGAATTGGGGGAAGTGTATTAATGGGTATGAAGTGTCTTAACACTCTGTTTCCGGCTTCCCTCTGCCTATCCTGATATATGTGAGAAACAGTGTGAAGCTAAAAAATATATTTAAAAAGAGAGTCACTGTTCGCCGGCTTCTACCGAATTACCAAGTTATTAAATGGCGATATACAATGCCATGCGACTTTATCTATATTTAGTTCATGTATATTTTTTTATTAAAATAATTTATTTTAGGTTTCACATAGGTATATCTTAAAATACTTAATTTTAACTCTATCCATTTCCACACATAGCGGGAAAGGCTGATCGTGACATGGCGCATGGCGGAATTCAACTCACACCATGTTTAGAGACTAAACAAAGGAACATATTATTCGAACTAAGTAGTTTCCGCCAGCAACTTTGATTGTACAGTTTATGACCTTCTCACTGTATTTTCTTATAGGAAAGGGTTTACGTAACCCGCGCACAGCAGGTCATGCAGAGTTCACCTAATGTCAAGACACTCTGTTCCACATTACCGAATTCTGGAGGCATTGAGTACTGCCACTCAACACGCAAAGCCTCCAGAATTCCGCAGAAAGTGGAGAACGGAGTGTCTTAACACTAGGTTCCCTCTGCCTACCCGGCTGTGTACGGGATACAGCGTGAAGCTGATTTAAATTTTATAAATTTAAATAAATATTTAAATTCTACGAGAGGAGATCGAACCCACAACCAGTCACGTTTACAGGCACTGTTTGTGCCCATGCCCCACGATTGACCTCCCTGCTATGTTCACCCTGGTATGTTGAAAAAAAAACTTGGTGCTGGGAAAAAAGCTGTGACAGTCTTAATAGATTTAGTCATCCGAATGAAGGAAATCGATTTTAAGTATGAGTAATATGCAATACGGATATAGCAAAAATGTAAGCAATGCGCGACTTTAGGCTTTATAATTGTTATAAATATAACCACGAACTATTTTGTGGTCAATGATTTAATCAATTTTTTTGTGATTAGTACATCACTTCTGTAACTTACGGTTTTGGCACAGTGGGTATGGGTTCGATTGCTATTCGGGGGAATTAATTAATTTTGTTTTCTTACTTTGATAACAAGACAAAGCATAAATGGGATGGGAACTAGGTTCTGCTATTTGCGGGATTAGTAAAAACACTCGCCATTCCTTATTTCTTGACGTCTTCCTCTCTCTCTTGCTCTCGTATTGCGGAGTGAAATAATAAAAATAGAACCAAGAGACGATAAAATGTTTTTTTTTTCAAATTTAACCTGCAATCTCACATGTGCTGTCAAACTAAGTAGAAAAATACCCAGAACAGAAAAGAACCTTGGACAATCCCTTAAAACAAAGGCATACCCTGATGACAATGAGTCATCGAGATTATAAAACGTTCGCTCTCGAACTATTATCGTCATTTCCCTTACGTATTTAGAGTGAAACTGTTTAATTTATTTATTTGATAAAAAACAAACCCGCATTTTTTGTCGAAGTTCGAGAATAGAAGTTGTCAGTTGGCTGTGAAAATCCGCATGAACTAGACATGCATTCCAAGGTTTTACTATATTTTGTAAGTTATTTGATTTAAATATATCTTTATTAACTTTTCAAAAAGAATACGCGGCGGTGAGTTCCGCAAGTCAGCACGCTTAGCTCAAAAATTAGGCAGGAAGTTTAGAATCAAGTTTTTAACGCTAGGATTCCCTCTGCCTACACTGCGGTATTCAGGATACAGAGTGAAGTATTTTTTTTCGCCAATTTTATTTCTTGCAGTACATTAATATTCGTAGCTATCAATTTATATTTATTTTAACACTACTCCTTATTACAAAGTAGAAAAGAAACCATAATCGCGTGTATAATCAAAGACTAAATGAGTCACGTCGGTATATTTATAGTTTCACAAGTCATACAATTCTGTTATAATGTAATTGTTAATTTTACTTTAAAGATTAACATAAGATAAACATATAAATATTAAATATTCAGAAGAAATTCTATTTAAGCATAAATTATATAAATCTTTGACTTTAAAATATTAGTAAAGACGTTACGAATAAAACTTATCTATAACATCATTAGTTCCAGAAATATAAATAGCATTCATAAAAAAAACAGAAGTCTAAATTAAAACTTACTTACTTAGTATTTTACCAAATAACGTAAAATGCTAAGCTTTTTATAATGTAACACTTTTATTTTTTAATTAGCGTTTTTGGAACGTTTTTTGCCGGCTATGGTTGTTAGATATAGCCTTCATGGTGTGTTTAGCTTAGTATATAAAAATTCACTAGCACCTATTATTTTGAGGCCAGATTATAAACGAACAGATTATAAACGAAACGAACGAACGAATTAATATTTCCATTTCCTCGCTCTGGTTAGGAGGCAAAGCACGACGTTAAGTTCCGTGACTCAACACACAATACCTCCAGAATTTGGCGGAAAGTGAAGAAAGTAACTGTCTTAATTAGGTTCGCAGATTCCCTTTTTGTTTATATAGTTTTTTATTTAAATTATATTTCTACTGACTAATTTTAAAACACCATTTTATTTTTGTAAGCGATAACCGACTTTGATATAATAGCAGCCATTATAAAAAGGGTTGATCCCCTTTAAAAATGGTACCAGTTTTGTTTGTTATTGTTAAATATATTCAATAATAATTGATTGCGCAAAAAATAAGAGTCCAGTCCAGAATATACTAATTTGAGGTTAACGCGGCGTTAAAATCCACCACTCAACCCTCAGTACATCAATTGAAATCGAACCCACAGCCGTCACCATGAATTTAAAAAACAATATGTAGATGGAATAGGTCACTTAGTTAGTTAAAGGTCATCAATTCATCGGAGTCATTGAATCTTAGCTAAAGAAGTAAGCGATAAAAAACTAATAACTGTTCCGCCATTGCGTACTTTTTGTGAAGATTAGTATGAAAAAAATAATATTTAAATGTCAAATTCTTAACATTTTTTTTTCCTCGAGGTTGTAAATATTTTAATTTTTATTTTAATATAACAATTTGTTGTTCAATGAATTAATATTATAAGAGTAATTTATTTATTTTAGCTTTGCGTTTTCTCCGCTTTTAGCAGGATAGACAAAGAGCATTTAGTATCAAAACATCGTATGAAACCTGGTTTTACCTGAATTGTATATTGTATATGCAGAATATAGGCGTAGCTAAAGAAAAAAGAATAAAACACTACCATTGATTTTTTGCAGTTTAACCTACTATGGTGTCTAAAACTGTGACTAACGAATGTCTAAAAAAAAATTAAAACAATTTCTTAAGAAAACAATACACAAGACACAAGCGTTAGTAAACGTAATAAGTTGTGGATTCGATCCCCATTCGAGGAAATGAAATATTTAATATGGTAGTGCTAGAACCACTGTTTTGTCCGGGTTACAGCGTGAAACTAAAAATATATATAAAAAAGGGATCAAATCAGCCAAAGTAGGCTATGGTGCCCCTCCTTGAGGTAAGAAATGCTTCACAACCAACTCGGTATCGAGTCGGTATTGTTATAAACTCATTGTAGTAAGTTTCATCTGAACGGGTTTGCCAACTTCGACCAGCTTGGCGACTGGCGTCCCTCAAGGCGGCGGATCCCGGACGAGAAGCTTTATTCCGCCGTTATATACGTAAACGTTGAGAATATTTCAATAGCGCGATTCAGGGATTGTACAAACATATTCTTTTAAAACAGATTGTATAAACTTTATTAAGCTAAAGAGTTTGTTTAATAGAACTTGAAGATCTCAGGAAATAGTATTTTGAAACGGAAAATATATTTTAGCGTTGGATAGTCCTTTTTATATAAGTATTGTATTAGCTAGGTAGTATGAACTAAACTTGTCATACATAATTTCAACTTACCCACTTGAACTAACTTTATTATTTAACAAAGTAAATAAGTACCTTCTTTTTAATCTATATAACAATCTTTGACAATTCATCTATATATATAAAATTGAAAGGTCACTCACTCATCACGAAATCTCAGAAACTACATGTGCTAGGAATCTCAAATTTTGCATAGGAGTTACTTATAGGACGTAGGTGCTTGCTAAGACGGGAATTTGCAATATTCGACTTCTAAGGGGTTGTTTTTGGGGTCGAAAGTCGAAAGAAAGAGACAGAAATTAATAATAACATAGTTCACGCGAGTGAAACCGCGAGCGAGCCGCTAGTTAATTTATATTACTTTACGTATGACAGGCCTTTTAGTGAGGAAGTCTATTTACTATAGCACATTAATTGTTTTGAACCCACTGCATCTCCGTTCAGAATTACCTACGGCTCTAAGAATGTGTTATTTTACGTACTAGTATATTATCATAATTATACAAAAGTTAGTTATTTTCACATGGTCATGCGGGCGAAGGTAAAGGTAAAATCTATACAATTAGACTTATTTTGTTACCTTTTATGATATATAAGTTCTAAATGTATTATTACAGAGGTTCGATTCCCAATCGGGAAATGAAATATTTAATATTTTCATTTCCTCGCTCGCTTACACCCAAGAATTTAAAAATAATTTTACTTTAAAGACTAAATAAAACAAATTTTATAAAGTAACAATAACAAACAATACAAATAGCAATTTTTTTTAATTAGCAACTGAGAGGCCGTCGGCTTTTAGTCTGAATGTAAACACTACGGTTGAGGGTTCGATTCCTATTCGGAGTAGAATGAACTATTTTTATTTAGTAAGACAAAGTACAACGTTGAGTTCCGCCATCAACACCAATATCTTAACAGTGGATTGTACGTGGGGAATGGAGTGTCTTAACACTGGGTTCTCCGTGTACACCCTACAAAATTCCATATATAGCGTAAAGCTATAGATTATAATAATAGTTTTATTTTTCTTTACAGATAGTAATAAGTTACTTCAGCGAAGCATTACCCTTTAGAAAACAAGACGACGATACTTACTTCACATCAAGTTTCGAAGACGAATACGAAGATATCCTACCAGTCAAAGAAAACAAAAATAAAAATGCCAATCCTATCGCAAAAAGACCTATACATACATATGAAGTTACTGAAAACGTTATAGATATACCCGATGATAGATTTAAAGGACCAATACACGCCAATTTCACTATATTCAGACCTCTCAATATTGCATCTGGAAATCAAAGAAATCTAAATCAAATAACTAGAGAAGATGGAAAGAGGAATTGTATAACTTTTCTCGATGATAAAAATGAGTTTTATGATGAAAAAGAGAAAATAAGTTCAGGAGATTTAGATTTTGATAAAGTACCCGAAGTTCATGGCATAAAAGCATATTTTGATGGCATCAAGAAAGGTATCGTTAGTGGGTTTAAAAGTATTATTCATAGAAATAAACATGGAGAAGATTTTGAACCAGAAGATAATGGACCTTTGACATTTTTGGAGAAAATACACAAGAAAAGTTCAAATGTAGCTCATAAGTTTAGAAATACTTTAGGGGGGAAGTTTGATGATATTTTTGGGAGTTGATATTTTTTTTGAGCAAGACGATATTTTAAAAATTTATTACACGGTAGACATTATAATATTTAAAGAAGGTTTTTGTTTTATTTATAGATGTCATTGAATACATTAACGCATAACCGCACTCATGCAGGGTAGGTAGAGGGAACCTCGGAACCTAGTGTAACTAAGACTCCATTCCAATTCACTCATTCTCATTGACACGTTGGCCTCTTAGTATCTTGTAACAAAATATCTTAACACCAGGTTCCCTTTACGTACCTTCCTAAACGGGAAAAAGCGTAAAGCCACTATATATTTTGTAAAAAGGTAACAAATACAAATCCAATAGACAATAATTTCATAGAAGGAGTAAAAAAAATTGCGTTAACCGTCGAATTCGCTACGCCATCAAACTTTCACGTTGTCACGTCGCAACGTGACATGCGTGTGAATGTGATATTATTATATATTTTTTTGTAACAAAAAATATACGTCGTTTTTACGCTTACAATTTGAATGGAACGTCTGTAAAGCTATGGTTGTAGGTTCATTCTTCATTTGATGGAATTAATTATTTTGCTTCTCTCTCTCTCTCTTTCCCAATCTTTATTCACTCTCTGCAGTTTTTTTATTTTAACGTAGCGGAATTTGAACCCGCATCTCTTGGTAGCTATTCAGATTTAAGTTTCCTAAAAAATCATTTCTCGAATGAAAATAAGATAATTTTGCACTTATTTACATATTTTGTCCTTTAAACGCCATTGAATCGTATAAATCATTTAAGGTTTGCATGAATCGGTATTTGCAAATATTTTTCGAGTATGCTAATAGCAAGCCGCAAGTCGTTGAACGGCCACCTCGCTATACATGTAAAGTAGGTGTAGATATATTATTAGATTTATATTATTTTTAGTAATAATAGTGCCAAAAGTGAAGTTTGAATAGAGGTACTGAGTTCGAGAAATAGAATCATATAATTAAATGTGTATTTCTACGTTCTAGTTTTATTTCGAAGCCGTTTGTGGCGCAGTGGCTCAAGCATGTGACTCTAAACGCGACGATTGTGGTTCTATTTTCACTCGAGGAAATAAAATGTCTAATATTTTGATTTTCCTAGTTTTAGTATCGACGCAAAGCGCGGTGTTGAGTTCCGCCACAAAACAACAATACCTCCAGAATTCGGTGACAAGTGGGGAACGGAGTGAATGCTTCCATGTTCCCTCTGTCTATCTCGCTATGTGTGGGATACAATATGAAGCAAAAAAAACTAAATACAAATTTTTTAAATCACACTTATTACATTTAAATATGTCATTATATTAAAAACAAGAAAAAAAGACAAAAATTGATAAAACAAAAAAACAAAAACTAAGCAAAACAAGTAACAGATCTTTCGTTTGAGTCGATTTGAACAAGTTCTGAGGTCAGTATCCTGGAGGCTGTACGGCGTGCGCGCGCGTCGACAGCACGCGTTGTACTTTTACCTTATATGGTAAGTGGATCTTTTTGTAATATATCTTTAATTATCTATAAGAAGAATAGTACATAAATCATTTGTGTATTATATATATAATTTAATAATATTTTAATGAATTGACGCCGTTATAGTGTAGGCTGATACGATGACTGTGGGTTCGATTCTTACTTATAGTATCAAAAGATATTTGCCTGATAATATAAGGAATGTTGAGAACGGAGTGATCTTATGCCAAATTTAGAAGCATAGTAATAATAATAATATTTTTTTTATTAATTTGCAAAATAAAATCTATAAATTGATTGATATTTAAATGTAAATTAAATACCATTTAAAATGGCAAAGTCATATAACAAGATTTAAACTTTTCTTTTTATAAAAAAAGAGTTTCACGCTTAGTCTCGACGACACTCCGTTCTTCACTTTTCAGTTTCAGTATTTTTGTAGTATTATTAATTTATCGTATCATATTTCTAATTTCCAACTGCTAAGGGAGGGTTATATATGCCATATTTCAATCTATTCGAGAATATCTATATTATATTTAGCTTTACCCTATATCCCGAATATAGAAGGGTATACCTACCTGGAATCTAGCTAAGACTCCATTCGTTCTTCACATGTTGCCTGATTTTCGAAACCATTTTGTTACCAAAGCAAAGACATAAAAATGATTCATTTCCTCGAGTAGAAATCGAAGTCACAATCATCTCATTTAACTATTTTTGGATTCTACGCTACGATAGCATCTATTGCGATATGCAATATATTAATTATGTGAGAAAAATCGCGCCTTAGTATGAAATAACGATGTTAGAATAAACACTATTTACATGAACAGAAATTACTGAGTATATACATTTTAACGTTAATATGGTGTTTGATATAGTGTACAATTATATATATTTCTATTCAACAACATGAGTTGTTAGATTTCACTTATAAACTAAAATAAGATTAAGAACTTGAAAATATAAATGAAAGTTGAGATTGGAGATATGTAATTAAGCTTATTTTAAATATGAGATTGGAAATTTGCATGAAATACCAAAAGAATTATCACCACACTTTAACCAGTACTAAAACAGGATAAGCAGAGAAAATATAATGTTAAGACACTCCGTGCATACTTTCTACATAAATATCAAGACATTTCCTGTTGAGTGGCATATACAGTGTTGCTAGTGCTATTTAATTTATATAGAAAATTTTAATGAATAAATGTTAAATAATTAATAATTAAATCACATCGTTCTAAAATCAAGATATGCCACTTTGCTCGTAAACAGCTTGTTGAAACCATTTATTTTAAGATCAAGGGCGTTTCAACGTAAAATAATTAATTTTTAATCTGACATATCATTATATTAATGTTAGATTAAACGATCCTAAAGTATCTTAATTGGGGGATATTTTTGGATGAGGTATTAAAATTTCATTTATGTTTATACTTATATATTAAAAGCCAGTCGTGGCGTACCGGCACAACTGTGCAAATGCGACAAATGGTGAGTTCGATTCCCGTTCGGGGAAATGAAATACTTAATAACGTCTTTGAATTTCGACACTTAACGCGTAAGAATCGTCTTAATGGTAATGAAATGTTCTAACACTAGGTTCCCAGGTTCCATCTGCCGCTGCTATATGCAAGATCGTATCTAATAATTATAGTATACATATGTCATAATTTTAGTATATTATGAAAATTATATGTACATATAAAGTACGTGCTTTTAGGGTTTGCCACATAAATTTATGCTCCTGTAAAAATGGTCACAGAATTACTACATCAATATAAATAATAAATTCATATCATTGTGAATATTTAGTAATTTAATAAAGTTAAGACGTAAAATAGGTTCCTTTATTACTGAGTGACTAGCGGACATCACACGGCGTAGAACACTGAAACTTGGCATGTGAGTCCCTTGCAGAATATGAACTAAGCAAAAATTTTTCGACTGTGTATCGAACCTACAACCGTCGCGTCGCGTACATTTAGATACTTGCCAAACTGAGATATTTTTGATTTTATTACACTTGTTTAATAAATAACATTTATATTAGGTATTTATATTATAATTTTATATTGAAAATTAAAAATCGAGGAAATCTTTTATTGTATTGGGACAGGTCTCGATTTTATATGCCAATGAAACATAATTTTATTTTATTAGGGTCCATAACCCTTTTTATTACATTGCACCCCCTTATAATTAAAGTGGCCTAAGTCAAATAAACTGCAATTTTATGTTAAATAAAAATGTCGATTTAAGAGTAGTCTTTGTGTCACGTTGTATCCCGCAAAAAGTAAAGTATGGTGAGAACCTAGTGTTAAGACATTCCGGTGCTCACGTCACACAATTTTCGATACATTATATATTAAGAGACAGAGCTCAATAGCGCGAGTTGTCTTGTTACCAGCGCGAATAAATCCAAATATTTCATTTCTTCAAGTAAGAATAGAAGTTATAACCTTCGTGTTTATGACCAGAAGGTGTACCTACCGCTGCGCCGTAACGGCTTCTAGATGCTTAATTAAGCGGACGTTAATTGTCGCTCATTCCAGCTCATTCGTAAGCATTTCCAAGGTATTTGAAGACTTTTAACCTTTTTGTTGCTGACATACCTGACATGACTGACATGCCACTTATTGTTTTATATAGCTGTATTTTATTCTGCTAATACCTACTACTTAAGTATATAAATTTTATTATTTTATTTATTTAATTTTAGAAATACAACCACTCAGGTCATTAGAAAAATAATTATATTATATATTTTTATATACTTGATTTAAATGAAACTCTTTCATCGGATTAATCGCGAAAAACAACGATCTTATTATAAATACAATCTACTTTGGAAAGACAAAGTGCAGGGTGTGAAATGAGTTACGACACTAACAATGTAAAACACTTCTTATTGCGGTAGAGGCGGGAAGACAGAAAAACTCACATTTTAAAACCGCCAGGAGGAATCGAACCCCCAACTGTCGCGTTTACAGCGAGACGCCGTGCTGCTGCGCCACCGTAGTATTTCAATAGATAATTATATTTATGTACATATATAGAAGTACACTGCCTTCCACTTGACCCGTTCGCTAGGACAAAGTAACGGTTTATTATAGTTCTATACTATTTGTAGTCTATTGATGCTTGAAGTGCAAAACTAAATAACATCCTTAATAGATGATTATTATTGATAAAGCACGGTGGTTGTAGATTCGATTCTCACTGGTTTTTATATATTAGCATAGATATAGATTTATTAATTGGACAAAATTTCTTGGAGGAAATTGATGTCTTAGTACACAATGTCTTCAAAAATGTTAGTGGACTTTTCGTTTATACACAAGGAAAACACAATTATATAAAAGAAAATCTATCCTGCACTGTAGGCATCGATAATTCTTAGTATTTTCATTATGGGGAAGCTACCTATATAGGAAGACATCTATTCCTGGAATAGGATTCCAGGATAAGATTTCTGCGAAATCCGTAATTAATAAGTCAAGCAAAGTAAAACATAATTCAACATAAATAATATTTTCATTTCTACGCTCTTTTGACGAGGCAAATCGCGGCGTTGAGCTCCGGCACTCAACACATAATGACTTCGGAATTTGGCAGCATTAATGTCTTATTGTCTTATTGGAATTGGAATGTGTTAACACAATGTCTTAATAGTTTAAATTATTGAAAAAAAAATAAAGAAATATTAAGTAGATGTTTGGGTATATTAGTAGGAAGAATATTAGAAATTTTCCAAAAATATTTATACTTCTGAGAAACAATAAAGAAAACAAGCATTATATTATTCTTTGTGTAAATAAAATATAACATTAACATTGCAACTTTTACAATTTCTAAACTTTGACCAACTTTGAGCGAAACTGCATTTATTTCTTGTTTCCAAGTGTTTATTGCTATTGAAAATCGTTTACGAAGTTTTTGTTCTCGTATTTTAAAAGATATCTTTAAAACGAAACAAGAGTATGATTGTAAATACGGCGGTTGTGGATTCGATTCTAGCTCGAAGGCAATGCATTATTTATATTTTTCTTCTCTGCTAATATAACAATATATAACAAAGTACATGGTTGAGTTCCGCTACTCAACCTACAATATCTCGAAAAGCAGACGAAAAGCAGATAACGCCTTCTTGCCCTGCTTTCAGTGAAATACAGTATGAAGCTAAAAAAATATCTGAAGAAGAAAACCATTTCTAAAAGAGAAAACCTAGTTCTAACTGTATGAATCACGCTTTTTTCCACTTAGCAGGGTAGACAGAGAGGTAGCAGATGAAGGAAGGGGGAGAGGGAAGGAACCTAACACTGAGACACTATTTCAAATGTCCCTTGCCTTTCCTGCCTCAATAATATTTAAAACAATGAAAAATTATGTATTAATTTCAGATCACAATCATGCTGCGACAAGTATTGCTTTTTACAGTTCTTCTTCAAATTACTAGAAATGTGGTAAGTATTTATTTTATTTTCACTTTTTTTACTATTTTAGGGAAAAAAAAGGTTTTTCAATTCATATAACGAACTAAAATTTATCAATACATTCGGGAAAATTAATTAGTTTCACTTTTCCACTCTAAAAAAGAGTGACTAACACTAGGTTTCCTCTGCCTACTCTGATATACGGTAACAATATAAAGAAATCCGTATTATTTTTAAAATTCAAGCCAATCGTATGAATATTCATAATGTTTTCACTTTTACAGTTTCTATAACAATGGATTGTCCATACGTTTGTTTTTGCACTTTCCAATTAGCCTATTCTTTTACTGTAATTCATTTTTAGGGTTCCGTACTCAAAGAGTAAGTAATAGGGACCCGCTATCACTAAGAAAAAAGTCCGTCTGTCCGTCAGTCTGTGTGAAATAAAAGAAATATTTAAGAGGGCTCTCATCCCATACAATGAATATGATTTTATGCTCTTTTTTTGCTCTATATATTCAGTTATATATTCAATTTAAAAGTAAATAATTAAATAAAAATAAAACAAATATTTAAGGGGTTGCCATATAAAAAAAGTGATTTTTCTGCCGTTTTGCCGTAGATAATGGTACGGAACGAGCGAATGAGCGAGTCCGATTCACACTCGCATTGGCTGGTATTTTATCTTTACATTACCTGCTTTTTTCATTATAGCTAGAGAAGACTTAGTGTTATGTCACTACATTTTTCCAAGACTCTTATCACTCATTTTTTTTCAATCAAAGCCTAATATTGGACAAAATTAGCGGCTTTTATAAAATATGATAATTGATGTCATAATATTGTTTTCGGAAATCTTCTAAGAGAAACTAATAACTAAAACGATTTGTGTCAGTAGAATGAGATCAATTCGATATTAATTACTATTACATCATAATATTGTTTGTTTCATTTGATACATCATGAAGTTGCTTATTTGTAAAGTCCATTCAGTTCATAATATCTTGAAAGTTAATCCATGTTTATATTTAGAAAATGATTAAAAATTTTACCGTTGGAAAATTTACGCGCACCTCTTAGAAACCTTCTGAGCGCTCTGACCACTACTTGTTTCTACCTTCTTGTCAATTCAGTGGAAAGTGGGAAACGCAGTGTCTTAGTACTAGAGCCCCTCTACATATCCTGCTCCATGTGGGCTACACCGTAAAACTAAAAAAGAAAAACCTTAATTTCTCTACACCGTAAAACTAAAAAAAAATCTCCTATAATAATTAGAAAATCATTACATTCCAGGTCCAATCAGCGCAACAGGTCCGACTGTCAGACTCATACCTACCAGTTGCAATGCAAATAATACACCATCTGACCGATCAGATGGCCTTCGAAGTTAAGGACGATCCTCCCCCAAAAACCACAACACCCAAACCCTTGTATGTGTCTTCTAGTTACTTTGCCAGCTTACCCTCCTCTAATGGCTGGTGGATGAGATATAGTATACTGAGGTGATGGTTACTTCTTGCTTTCTGCCTTTTAGTAGTTTTGATACAGCGAATATTAAAATAATATTAACTACATTTTGTAGTTTTTAGTATATTTTAGTTCATGTTTTTTCAGATCAATCTTTTGATATCTTAATATGAATTAAAATTTTGATACATTTTAGTAATTTTTAGTTGTATTGTTTCTATATTATCAACTTAAGTGATTGTGACGTAAATAAAAGAATATAAAAAACAGTGATAATTTATCAATTTTCATAATATTGTTTTTAGATGGATGAATCTTGAATAGACTATGTATTCATTAAGGTTTTTAAATCGGGTACTTCAATGTTTAAAAATCATCATCAAATTATCTTCACTATATCATACAGTAATCACAATTTCGTAATATCAGCTGTTTACAAAATTATTATTAGGGTTAAGGTATTAGAACACAATTTTCATAGCTACTTTCTTTGTAAATACGATTTTCCTATGAGCTTAGCATGAAAAGCTTTTATTGAGGCATGTTTATTGGTTGGCAATAAATGAAAGCACGAAAACTACTTATAAGACTTATAAGTCTAGTTTTATATTTTCCAATTGTCTGAATACCAAAAAAAAATTATATGCTTTGGTTGTTGTTTATTGTTAGTTAAAAATCTAAAACTTCCTTTTAAAACTACAATTTCACACGTTATTATTATTAACTAGCTAATATTGATGTTTGAGCGCAAATTTTCAGAGACTTGACCACACCATTCCACAAACCTGGACTGTTCGCTCCACCATCTCCACCAAAACCATCAGATAGAGTGATCCCAAAATCTGCGAACTACGTCCTCTTACCTGTTGAGAACAACTCACAGCATACTGTAATAGAACCTGAAGGAGTAAGAACAGAGGAACCTCTTCTTGCTGCTCACAATGAAGAAGTTAAACCACTGTTGGAACCGATACCAGATGT
>JAEBDU010012896.1:183766-242183 GCA_016802625.1 Heliconius numata
GCTCACAATGAAGAAGTTAAACCACTGTTGGAACCGATACCAGATGTCCCACATCAACTCCTGCCTTATGATAAAGGTTTAAAGATATCCAGTCGCTCAGATAACTACGAAGATGAGATAAATGAAGAATCTTTGCAACACTTGTCTCCAAATGTGAGAGATTTAATCAAAATGGCCCACGATCCAAAAGAAGAGAGAGTGGTGAAAGTTTGGGAAAGCTTAAGAGCTAATCCTGGAGAACCGTCGACAAAAGGAAAGCTTTCATCATCTAACTTGAGACTTCTTCTAATGTATGATCTTTTAAGTCGAGATGCCAAAAAGCAAAAATTATCTGATTACAGCGTAAGTGTAATATTTACCAAAACTTATAGTAATCTTAGTTAGTTAAGGAAATGAGAAACAAATAGTCAAATATTATAAATGCTTTTTGAAATAAGATTTTGTATGATCACACTATAACCTGCATACCGAGATGAACTGTTCAAACATTCTTCTTCGCTTTCTGTATTGATTGGCCCCAATCATAATTTTGAATTTAATGAATCCTTAACTCATTTCCTATAATGAATTTGATATTTTAACGTTTGCTATTAAATAATACGTGATAATTCACTTATAACAATTTAAATAATGGATGTCGAATATAAACGGGAAAGTACAGAGGGAATCGATTCCTCGCATAAGTAATTGGCTATTAGCGTCGTTCTCGGATATCGACCCTAGTTCTTGGATAACACAATTATATTTAAAAGCTATAAATTTTCCTATAACATATAAATTAATAACATTACAAGTTAGAAGATATGTTTGACAATATAACTTTTAACGCCATGTTAAAATATTGTTAGGATGTGTTTTAATATGCGCAATGAATATTGTTTGAAATTTGACGTGAAGGAATATTATGTAGTCTGAATGTCTCGGGGGATAATGAACTTAAAGCCAGATTTGTCTTTTTACCAGAGCAAGAAAATTAAAATCCCGAGTGAGAATTGAACCTACAACCCTTACATTTACAGCCTGACGTTGTACCGGTATGTACCGTTGTGGTGTCAAAACGACCACAAAAATGAGTCTTGAGTCATTTGGAAAATCCATTATTGATCTTCTATGACCGCTTGTCTTTAAAACTGTTAAAGTAGGGCACGGAAAAAGCGTGAATCATCTTACAATAATTATGTTATATAATTAATAGGCTAACTATATAAAATTCAGGAAATTGGATCGTAATGTAACTGAAAGTGCTATAAAATGAATAATTGCCAAAGACCATAAATTATCTTTATGTACTCCGTAATTGTTGGGTTTGATAGTTAGATCAATAAAATATTTTATTGGTGTATTCTACACTTTGGGTTTATGGCGAGCTTAATGTCTGACAAACTTAGATAGGGTCAGATTTATTATCTTGGATATTTAGGGTTTTTGGGACAGCATGTGACTGTAAACGCGATGGTTGTGGGTTTGATTATACGCTCGCTTTAGTCACAAGATAAAGAGCAGCATTGAATTCTTGCACTCAACACGCAATAATGAGAATTACACTTTACAAGACGAACGAAGAGTTTAACAGTAGCTTTCCTAGTCTACCCTGCTATTCCTGAAGACCTGAATGACCTGAAGCTTAAAAAAATAAAACAAGATTTTTCTTTCTACTTCAGGGTTTCTCACCAAGTGTAATGAAAGCACTAGTGGATTCATCTGATGGCGGTGCCAGAGCTCAACTCAGCTTGGCCTTATCCAAAATGGTGGAGAGACAGGACTGCACCCACCAGTACGCCAACAACCGCGCCAAGGAAATGGTCCAGGAGTTAGCTAAAGACGAATCTCTACTATCATCAGAACTAAGATATTTACAGCCTCTCGTGTATAAGTTTTAAGAATTTAAGTCTAGAAGTTAAATCCGAAATGATTTTATGATTTCTTGATTTTTTATACTTGAACTAATGTCCAATAAAATAGTTTCGGATGTTTTTATATTCAGTTTTAACGCGATATTTGTTTTTCCGATTTCCACCGGGAAAATTATATTATAGATATAAATCAACAAATTAGTTCAAGTATATTTGATCCTCTTCAATTTCGTGTGCAATTAAATGCACACATATTATAGTCTCATTTAACAATATTCTACATTTTATTTTAAACAAATTATATTTTACATTAATATAAAACGTGATAAAATATTAAATAATAGTCAAAAATAAAAATTCATATAACACGTATTTCTTTAATTCTATCCTTAATCTATTGAGAGATTCCAAATCTGGTAGAATTACTCTAGTCAAGGCTGCCCTTTGTCTTATGTACATTGAACATATTTCTTATATTTAAAAAAAACCTTATAAAAACAAAGAAGAAATTCAACAAAAAAGAAATTGAAAATTTATAAAAACTCGATACAAAGAGGGGAATTCTACAGAAAGTTTGAAAATTAAGAATACTTCGGGAGGAACTTTACAAACTGAAACGTTACAGTACTTTAAAGCTCGTTTGTAGACTGTCAACTTTTAAGGGTGTATTTTGTCACAACTTGTTTTTATTGGTGCAATAGGATATTTGAATGTAAGCGATGATTGTGGGTTTGATACTTATTTGGGGGAATAACCTTCTTCCTTTTTATAGTAGCAGGGCAGGCAAAAGCAATCGGTCAACCCTGTGTTAATTTTAAATGAACTTATTTAACTGAATTAATCGCGTACATTTATTATTTTACATTTTTGGAAACCCGACACATTGAATAGTTTGCAGTAATCCGTGGTCACATCTCTTCCACATAAAGCAGGGTAGGCAGAGGGAACCTGGAAGCCTAGTGTTAAGACACTTTCCGCCGAATTCATGAGGAATTGTTTGGTAAATAGAACTCACAGACACTCTTTGCCTTTTTACCAGAGCGAGGAAATAAAGATGTTCAATACTTCACTACTGGAATTGAACCCACGACGTTTACAGTCGCACGCGTGTGCTCTTGTGCCACGACTGGCCTCTAGTAATAAAAAGAAAGGCAGCATATTGAGTGAATAAATAAGATTTAATAATACAAATTTTGTATGGCACACCCAAATATACATATACACTCACAGTAGGTAAATATGATAATTATCAATTATTGAATAGCACACTTAACTATTTAAGACTTACATTTCTGATAGTTAAGTACAAAGTCTATTAAAATTATGCAAAAAATAAATTACAAACAATTTATTACACAAGTATTCATAAAAAAACAATTGAATACAGCAAAAATAAAAAAAAATATTAATTAGAAATAGCATTGAACATTTTAGATGGCCAAATTCTTAATTATAAAGCCTTTTTTTTATTGTTTTATCACAAAAAAACGCTGTTTCGCACAAGACAGGGTAGACAGAAGAAGGAAGTAAAGAAGTGCGTATTCTAGAAAAGATTTCTAAGCTTAATTTTGACTAGGTTTATAAGATGAGAAAATTCCAACTAGTCCACCGTAGATCAATTGTATCACACTACCTATCACCTCTAACACTATCACCAGAGGGCCTAGCTTACTTTCAGGTTTACTATAATCAATATTACCATCATCATTATCAGTATCATCGACATCATCTAAGCCAAATGTTTCATTATCAACTTCATTAATAGTTTCATTTACTTCTATCTTTTCTGAAGGTAAATAGCTTGAGTAGAGTGTTATCTTTTCTGGTTTCTTATCTATCTTTTTGAGAGCCTCAGCAGATAGTTCTTCTACGTCTTTATCAGATATATCATTGTTGATTGGTGCTATTACTTTGGTGGATTCTTCAGGTTCGTCTAACAATTCGATTTTGTCCCATGAACGTTTTGTTGTTGTTTCCGTTTTATTTTTATTGAGGCCAAGGAATCTGTAAAAAGTAAGCATTTTTATTTATATTTATATTTAAATTATTGCTGGACTATCATGACGTTGAGAATTTGAATTACACTACCCGCAATATTTCAAAAAATATAGTCGGAAAGAAAAAAAAGCTTCACAAGGCTTCTAGGCTTACTCTAGTTAAATTGTTCTTTTTTTTTAAATATTTAATATTTCATATATTTGAGTTCAAATCGACAACCTGTAGCGTTTACAGTCACACCTTTGTGTGTCTGCACAAAAACTAGCCTACGCCTAATAAAATGCTGATAATAATCAATAGGAGATCGAAGTAGTCCTTCCTTTCTCCTTTCTTAGTAACCGTACTTTTCTCTAATACTTATACCACTTACCTATAAATAGGCGAAGTGATCCTCTCAGCAATATTATTAGCTATCTGGTGGTAGACGTCGACATGCGTCACTCCAGCTGTGGTGGACTGTGTCGTGTACACACTCACTACTGACTCTTCTTCTGGAAGACCTCGTGGCGAGCATTGGTGAAGCACCTGTAATGTTTTAAATGACATTCTTATAATAAAGTTAAAAGAAAACAAAAGTAATTTTACAGGCAGACAACATTTAAGAAGGTAGAGGTAATATAGAGTTAAGATACTCCGTTCCTTACTTTCCCGCCGAATTCTGGAGGCATTGCGTGTTGAGTGGCGGAACTCAACGCCGCGCTTTGCCTCGACACCAAAGCGAAGAAATGGAAATATAAATTTAAACAAATATTTCATTTCCCCGAGTGGAGATCGAACCCACCCAACCGCCTTTACAGTCACGTTTGTGCCCCTGCGCCACGACTGGCTTCATCATCAGCTCGAAGTTAATTAAATTCATAAGATACCAAAACACGAGGAAGTATATAAACATTAGTTATATATTATCACAATGATAACAATAAGTCCTTTATTTGCGTCATCTGTAATTCAAACCGTACGTTGAATACTGATCGACTGGTTTATTGTATTGTTATATTTTTTTATTGTGCTATTAAAAATATTAATATTTGGTGAGTAGAGGTCATTTGGTCCCAAAGTTGCCCGGTAGCCAATCTCTATATATAATTAAACAGTAAAAAAAATTTGTCTGTCTATAAGAGGGGTAAAGTTTGGTATTAAAACCGTTAGTTCAAGTAAAGGCCGACGTATCAGATGAAAGGGCTTGGTATTGGAAGCCGAATTTTTGAAAAAGCTCGAGACCTCCAATTTTTGAACGGAACCCGGTGGGCGGGCTGGTCGATAATTTTGGAATGATTTTTTTCTATGATATACATATAAATTAAAAAATTACGAATTTTTCCCTATATTTGTATTGTAAGTTCTCACTTCGTGCCAAATTTCATAACTGTAGGTCCACGGGAAGGTTCCCTATAAGTATAGATTACGCGGCCATTTTCTTATAAAATGCAGCACAATCGATGCATAAATGCTCGTATCTTTTGATTGCGTTGACTTAGAAGCTTGATTTTATCTGTTCATTAATTTCAGCTTCATCACCGACAACAAAGTAATTTTACAAGGGTTCTGTTTTTATCTTTTTAGATACGGAACTCTAAAAATTTATATAAACAGTTTAAATGATTCGTCAATTGACCCTTCTTTGCGTAACCAATAAGTTAACTGAAATCAATTATCCACCTTTTCCCTTTCATTATTATTCTCTAAGCGGCCGACATGCGTGACTCCTTGATCTAACGTGTCATTGCCGTTGTCCTGGCACGTCTATACGCGACAATGACATATATATTGTTAATATTGTATTATTATTAAAACTGACGTGACGTAGAGATAGACTGTAAACGTCTAAACGTTCTGGGTTTGATTCCTTCTCAGGGGTAGTGTTCAATAATAAACTATGCCAATGGTGTCTTTTTTATCAATATCACCTTTTATTCCGTAGAGCTTGCTAATGCTGATCAGATAGAACGTAGTGTTAAAACACTCCGTCCTTTGTGTATTATGAAAATAAATAATTTATATGCAATTATAAAAAGTTCATAATGTTCATATAAAGTTACGAGTATATAACAAAAAAAACTAAAGCAGTTCATTTACTTTATCGTAGTAGGCAAAGTTCTAAAAAGTAAATTAAACCTATCCTAATCTCTTAAAGAGTCTGAAGTAAAAGTAGATCACATCAATTCGTTTGTCTTTAGATGAAAAACTTACGTTTTTGTGTCATTATAAATAAGTAAACTGGATTTTATCAAAGATAACTAAGAGATTTGTATAACATTTTTACTGTTTTACTTCCTTCGTTCTTTCCTTCCGACTTCGAGGTATTGAACCCATGACTATCGTATTTGCAATTTTTATAAAATTCTAAGAATGTATGTTGAGGCCGTCGTAGTGCAACAACACGAGTGTCTGATTGTACCGCTATTGTTGCGGGTTCAATTTCCACTCGGGGAAATGGTTTATGGAAATTAATATTTTTGTTTTTTCGTTTTGTTATCAAGCCAAAAAGCGCGACATGGAGTTCCACCACTCAATATGCAAAGCCTCCTCAGAATTCTGTGGAAAATGGGGAACGGAGTGTTTTATCACTAGGTTGTCTCTGCCTTCTCTGCTATATGCGGGATACAGCGTGAATCCAAAAAAAAACATACAAGTACGTATATAGGTACTGATAACAAAAACAAGCTCCGAAAATACTTAGAGAGAGGTCTCAAGGAAACAATTAAGTCACTAATTACAAAAGGTCCCTTTTGTTCGTATAAGAGAACGATAATTATGATTGAAATATTTTAATTAGAAAGACAAAAACACTCAAGATGTGGAGTAATGAGATGATGATGATTAAAAAAATGCCTTTTCAGGGGAAGGGTATTATTTTATAGATATTTTTGGGTCTTTCAGAAAATTATCATGAATATTAATTTGAATTTTTTTTATTTTTTTTTTTTTTATTGTTGATAGGCAAGCATTTGTCCGCTATCTCACCTGGTGGTAAGTGAAGATGCGGACGAAGGTGGAGCATGCTTGCCTAGATAGTACCTATTCACTAGTTTTTTAAAGAGGGCCAGGTTATATTTGTCAGGGAACAGTTCAGCAGGCAGGGAGTTCCACTCCTTAGCCGTTCGCATCAGGAAAGTGGAGGCGAAGCGCTGCGTACGAAAAGGTGGTATATCGACGACGTACGGGTGAAATCCCTGCCTACGTCTACTGTCCCGCAGATAGAAAGGAGAAGAGGGCACCAAGTCATGCAGCGCCGCTGCACACTCTCCGAAATGTATCCTGTAGAATATTGTCAGGCAAGCTACTTTTCGGCGATGCTCAAGGCTTTGCAGCTTTGCCTGAACAATCGCTGTATTGCCAATGAGTTTCTTGGCGCGATTTTCAATTGAGTCTAAGGTCGCTAGTTGATATTTAGCAGATCCGTCCCAAAGGTGGCAGCAGTACTCCATACTCGATCGGACTTGTACTTTATAGAGTTGAAGAAGCTGTCCCGGAGTGAAATACTGCCTAACCTTTGATAGGACACCAAGTTTTTTAGCTGCAGTTGCGGCCAAAGACTCGATGTAACGTCCAAAGTTCAAATCTGACGTAAGGTTCATGCCAAGAAGCTCGAGATGGTCAGCTATCGGCACGGGTACATCTCGGAAAGTCGGAGCAAGATCGAAGGGGCTCCGTTTTACGGAAAATAAACACGCCTGAGTTTTAGTAGCATTAAACCTAACTAGATTGGCATCGCCCCATTCGGAGACGCCCTGAAGTGCCAGGTTCAGTCGATCGATCATAGACTCTCGACAAGATTGGATTTCGATCCGGCTAGCCTTTGCATTGGTTAGATATCTTTCAACAACCGTGCTGTCATCAGCGTACCCAACGATACCGGGTGTTAACATATCGTTGATGTGCAGCAGGAATAGGGTTGCAGACAGAACGGATCCTTGAGGAACTCCGGCATTTATAGCCTGTTGATCAGATACGCGGCCATCTAGGACCACTTGTATCGATCGCTCACTCAAGAAGTCTGATATCCATTTGCAAAGGTCAGCCGGTAGTCCGTATGCGGGAAGCTTACTTATAAGGCTTGCATGCCAGACCCTGTCAAAGGCTTTAGAGATATCGAGAGACACGGCAAGGGCCTCACCATATCTCTCGACAGCCTCGCTCCATATGTGAGTGGCATACACAAGCAGATCTCCCGTCGATCGCCCTTTACGAAATCCGTACTGGCTATCGCTTAGGAGATCATTTTCCTCCAGATATGCCACAAGCCTTTTATTCAGTACACGCTCCATAGTCTTGCAGAGTATAGAGGTGACCGATATCGGCCTGTAGTTGGCAGGATCTGCCCGACTGCCTTTTTTGGGCACAGGTTGTACATTTGCAAGCTTCCACGATTTGGGCACTACTCCAGTCTCTAGTGAGAGTCGAAACAGGCGTGTCAGAACCGGGGACAATTCAGGCGCACAGTTACGCAGTACAATTGCAGGAATGCCGTCTGGGCCGCTCGCCTTATTCACGTCTAGATTTTGCAGGGCCACGCGTATCTCTTTTTGGCGAATGCGGACAGCTGCCATAGAGCAGTCGGCGTACGGCAAAGATGGTGGTGATTTACCTGCGTCATCTAGACGCGAATTTTCCGCAAAAAGAGAAGCGAACAAGTTGGCTTTCTCTATCGCAGTGTGAGCAAGCGCACCATCTGGCCTCTGCAAGGGCGGCAAAGAGGATCGACAGAAGTTCGCTTCGACTGCCTTCGCGAGCGACCAGAATGCTTTACTACCCGCTGGGTACGAGGCAAGCTTTGCGCCTATTTTACGAACGTGCTCGAAACGAGCTCTACGTAATTCTTTTTTACCTAGCTTGGAGGCCCTGTTGAAGTTTTTCTTCAGTTCTCGAGTATTCGGAGCTTTGCGCGTGCGAGCATCAGCCCAGACGTTATACGCCTCTTGTTTCCGCGCTTCTGCACGGTTACAGTCAGCGTCAAACCATGGGCGAGCTTTACTGCCAGAAGGAATATCAGAGTATGGTATAAAATATTCCATGCCCTGCCGTATGACTTCCGTTATGGCTTCTGCGCAGCTCGACGGTTCTCCTGAAGAAAAACAAGATCTCCAAGGATAAGCCGAAAAGAAGTGGCGAATCTCATCCCAGTCTGCTGACTTGTATCGCCACACCCGTCTTATACCACAAGGGCCCTGATCGGGTGGTGAGTACACGGATACAAACTTCACCAGACAGTGGTCAGAGGTGCCCAAAGGGGCCGTAACTGCCACAGAGCATCGGTCTGGGTCCGTAGTCAGCAGAAGGTCTAAGCAATTAGCTGTGTGAGACTCTACATCGGGGACCCTCGTCGCACAGTTGACCAGCTGGGAGAGATTTTGCGATAATGAAAATTTACGCGCCTCTCGTCCGGCGTGGTCAGTCGTCTGGTATGGGAACAGCCACTCCTTGTGGTGAGCATTGAAGTCCCCCAGAACGAATAACTGTGCGGTTGGGTACTTCTGCTGAGCCTCGTCAGCGGCTTCGCTGAGGTGATCAAAGAGCCTGGTTGTCTCCGGGTCTCCACTGTGCGAGCGGTAGACACCAGCATACACATTTTGCGTAGCTCCAGTATCGACCAGTACCCAAAGTACAGACAAACCTGGTATCTCAAGGTTTTTGAGACGCTTGATGCAGATGTCATCGCGAACGTACACGCAGACCCCTGCTCGTGGTTCGAACCTATATTCTAAGGAGTAGCCAGGGTAGTTGAGGTACGACGCGTCAGCTGGACATTTGATCTGTGTCTCAGTTAAGAACAGAAGATGCGGTCTTTCGGTCTCAAGGTGGTAGTGGACGGCGTTGATATTTGAGTGCAAGCCTCGAATATTGGTGAGGTGCACTTTCATTGGGAGGACGTGCAACCGCTGTTTAACCTTGTTTCTGTTTTTGTGCTTCATATATATATATATATTTTTTATTGAGAAAGAGGGAAGAAGTGAATAGGTAGGAGGAAGGCAGTTGTGCGAGGCATCTTGACTCATTTAGCCAGAGGAGGAAACTGATTGCGACCACACACAGAAGAGGCTGGCCTGGAGACCGCGGGGACGCCCGAACCCCCCCGGGGATGCTCACCTGGTCCTCCCATCCGGTCGCCAACCGGCAAGGTGGAACAACCCGGGATTTTTCGTTAGGTGGCGGGGCAGCCTTTCACGGGTGGCTTTCCCGCTACTTGGGCCCCCAACTGCCTACGGTCGGCCAGCGGTGCACCGTGCTTCGGATCCCGCTAGCCTCCAGAGCCAGACTCCCGGTGCCGCAACAATCAGGTGCTCCAAACCGCTTACTGTCAAGATGCAACTGCACAGACCCAACCTCCAAGTAGGCTACTACTAGCTGCGTACCGGAACGCGGGGATACCGCTTGGCGGCACGATTTAGCTTGTAGGGTGGTGACCAGCCACGGCCGAAGCCTACCACCGGAAAGAGTGTTGTCCATTTAGCACTGCCCAGGGGTCACGTGTAGGGTATCTAGAGTCATGAAGCCCATATTGGACTTCGCCTACGGACGCGGACAACATTAACCCCCATTAATATTTTCATAAATAATTATATTTTTTAGAGAAATGAAATATTTTCATTTTCTCGCTCTGGAAAAAAGGCAAAGCGCGGCGTTGACTTCCGTCACTCTACACGCAATGCCTCAAGAATTCGGGCGAATATGGGAAACGAAAGTGTCTAAATATGTAACGAAATGTCGTAACATTAGGTACCCAGGTTCCCTACCATGCTTCTTACAGGATGAAGTTAACAAAATTTATATATTAACAGCTCCTGTTTAAACCTCGGGTGCTATGTTACTACACTTTAATCAAAAGTTAAACTACACTACAAATTAAACTGGTTTCGCAAGCTTTGTATTGAACTTTTTGCGCTTCCTTTTACTTATATGTATATGTTTTTATAGTCATTGGGGACATTGAACTTATCCCACATATCAAAGGGTAGACAGAGGGAACCTTTTGTTAAGACACTGCATTCCCCACTCAACGCCTCATTTCCGAAACATTGCGTGTGTAGTGGCGAACATTAATGCACTTAGCCTTGTTACCTAAGTGAGGCAGTGAGGAGGGTAAGTTATTCCCCCGAGTGGGAAACAAATTCAGTACCGTTGCGTTCACAGTCTGCCCCAATACACACATAGATACATATAAGTCAAAATAAGCGTATTCACTTAAAATAACCTAGTATAAAGACACTCGATTTTCTGTTTTTTTACTTAGCACTCAAATAAAAAACGAAAAATGTTAAAACGTCAAGTCAAAGAATATACTAAATTATATTATAAAAATATCATGAAAAGTATTATATGTCCAAACTTTTATTCCAAATTCATTGTGTGTTGAGTGGTGGAACTCAACGCCACGCTTAACCTCGTTACCAGAACGAAGTAATGACAATATTTAATATTTCATTTCCTCAGTGGGTATCGAAACTACAACCTGTGGCGTTTACAGCCGCATGCTTGTGCTCCTGCACCACGACTGCACAGCTCCAGAATTCGGCTGAAAATGTGGAACGGAAGTCCCTGAATGGGATCAGTCTCTTAATACTAGGTTCCCAGATTCAACAAATTGTTGACCTGCGGAACTTAACGCCTCACTTTGTTCACAAACATGAAAATTTAAAAAAGTAATAATTTCTTAAGAGAATAGAAAACAAAAAGCATCCCGTTTCCAAAAAAAACCATAACAAACTAAGTTCAATGAACCAAAGTTTTTGAAAAGGATACTTTTATTTAAATGCATGTATTACAATCTTATCTTTTTTGTTTTACCGTGTTTTATCACAGGTTGATAAGGAGATGTGAGTTAACTGAGAAAAACATATACGTACATATGTGTATACAGACAGATCGTAGTTGTAAAAGTCACGACTGTGGGTTCGATTCCCACTGAAATAAAAATATATTATCAATTATTCGCTCTGAGAACATACAATGTATCGGAAATTAGGCGGTGCGTGAGGAAGAGAGTGTTCAGTCTACACATATTTCTTCTTTTCCGAGTCATTCTTAAATTACACTCAAATTAATTAAAAATCTTGAGATAGCCCACTTTTCCAAAGTAACACAGATTTTTTTCTACACAAACCGAAATTAATCAACCTCGTGTATTAAATAAATAAAAATAATAAAATTAATACTTATTTGTAGGATTTAACCCAGATTAAACAAAAATCTAACTTTACAAACAAGCACAAATGGAGCTCACCCACCAAGGGTTCCGTACAAAAATTGGAGGTATCGAGCTTTTTCTGAAATTCAGAACCAAATATCTGTACGAAGTGAAAAACAATAAATTTGCCCGAATGAAGATTGAACCACAATCATAACCGTTTACAAGTCTAAGATTTTTTTACGGTAGGGATATGATATAAACCGGCAACCAGTGTATAATAAGTCAACCATAAATGTCATTGCATTACAGTTTTTTTTAATTACACTTCCATAAAGCCTTAGCAATAGGCATGTTCTTGAGATATACTTTGCATAATTATATGTATAATTATAATACATCTATATATGTACCTATATTAGAGACACTACTGCGAAGTAATTAAGATGTAATAATATCTTTGGTTTAAACAATATTCTTGTAGTATACTAGTCGTCGCCCACAACTTCGCGTGGACTTGGAAACGTAAAACGAACATTTCCCTTTTTTCCTGTTCCCGTAGAAATTTCAAGAAATCCTCTCTTTGTGGGAGTGTAAGGACACTTTTCCAATTCATATATGAAGATAATAGATAGAGCGTAATTTTTTAACGAATTTTAACGCACTGCTGACCCATGAGCAAGGTCTGCAACAAGTGTCGAGTCAAAAAACATTCTTTGACGATTCTATTCTTAAATACAAGTAGATACCTTTCACGGTCAGTTTCGCTATAATGAAACGCGTACAATGTATCGTGGGTTCGATTCTCTCGCTCGCTCGTGTAAGTCTAAATAGCAGGCCGTTTATTTCCGTCAATACTGTTTCTATGATATTTTATACAGCACAGCTATTTGTTAACCGACTTCAAAAGGAAGAAGTTTCTCAATTCAGTTTTATTTTTACGCTATTTTACGGTTATTTATTTATCAGTCTCAATTTTTGTTTTTAACTGACTTCTGTAAAAGAAGGATCAATTGTACTGTATATTTTTTATGTTTGTTACCTCAGAACTTTTGACTAGGAGAACCGATTTTTTTTATTTGAAAGCTGGTGCTTCTGACAATGTTATCCATGAGAAAATTACATAAGTCTTAAATTTGCAGAAGTACGTGCGCGACAAATGGACGAATAATTCTATATCACGACAACCAATTTCGATGATTCTTTTTTTAATGGAAAAGATACATACACTACAAGGATAGTTTGATGAAAATTTGGTTAGGTTCTGATCTAGATCAAATTGAAGAAGTTGATTTTTTTTCTGCGCCAAGATAACGGATGCTGTAAATTCTTAATTTAAGTAAGTATTTATTTATAAAAATTAAAAAAATGAATTTTTGTAAATAAAAAAATTTATTTACACATCATATTAGGTAGGTACCTATATAATACTTGACTGTATAAAAAACTACTTCCGTATGTAGATTGTAAAGGGAAACATAATTTTATTCGTGTTAGCTTTCCGTTTAGCACAAGGCTGTGTTTTTGTACTGCTATAAATATTTCAAATCTTCTTAAATATATATTTTATACTAGTGACCCGCACGCGTCTTCGCCCGCTTGAACAATACAATTATTTAACTGGAAGTAATCCGTGTTCTTATACATTGAAAACTAAAGTATTAGCCAATTTCATGACTTAGTTATTTTTTAGTAATTACGTCATACAAAATACTTTATACTCATATAACTTTTTTTATTTATGAATCGAGTAAATGAAAATAATAAATATTTCATTCCCCCAAGAATTAAACCCACAAACGTCGGCACGTCGGCGGCAAGTTTGTGCTCCTGCGCCAAGGGGACCTCGATTTATATAAGGCCTATAATTTTATATTATATTTTTTTATATATTTATTTCACAAATAAAGAAATAGGTATGCTATATAAAATAGTATGTTGAAAAGTATGATTTAAAATATCAAAAGTAAGAATAAAAATGAAAGTTTATCTTTAATGCCATCAGTTGCCTTGAATATTATTGATATAATAAACAATTTTGTAATATTAGTATCTTATATTCTATTAGTTTACGAAATACATATATTATTTACATTGGGGCCGTCGCGTCGTAGCAATAGTTGTGGATTCGATTCCCGCTCGGGGAGGTGACATATTTTTATTTCTTGGTTCTGATACACACAAATAAGCGTATCATTAACTTCCACCCAACACGCCTGGAAAAGAGAAACATTGAGTGTTGAGTGGCGGAGCTCAACACTGTACTTTGCCACCAGAGTGGGAATATGAAAACATTAATGACTTAGGACTTAATACATATCTATACATATAATAAAATTGTTTTATTTTATTTTATATGTTTATTTACGTTCTGATGTCTACATATATTAAGTAATCTTAATTATGATCTTCCAATATATTATTCTATCAAAATATATACGTATTGTACACACGATAGTTAATTAAAGATTTATTTAATTGGAAAAATAATAAAGATAGCTGTGAAACTGATTATTTACTAACTTAGGTCATATAAGAAATATGGCTTTATCTTAAGTCAATATCTTTCCGAATTTTTCGAGGGATTGCGTGTTTAGTGGCGAAACTCAACGCCGGCCTTATTGCCAGAGCGAATTTCAATAGTATTTATAATAATTAAGTGTAACTCGGTGAGTATTACCTATATACAGAGATTGGACTTGATTATCCAATAAAAATAATATAATATATATTGCAAGGATTTATTTTAAATACCGGTACATATTTTTAGATATATTTTATACAGATAAATTTAAATATAAACTGAAAAAAATAAAGTAAAATATATAGCATCATAAAAAAATATATCTACATATTAATTTAAATAAAAATAAATAATATAGCCTCCTGTTTTCATTGAAATGCATGTTAAACAAAAGTATTGACCTTTGTATCGTCAATCTAAAACGATATTGACGCGTAACTCAACGCCACATAATATATATGTTGTAGGTAGCGAAAATAAAAAAAATTATTCACTCGACTAAGGACCCCCACTCGAAGCAATTAATTATTTAATTTATATTATTTTAATTTATTTTGATGAGTTCCGCAACTCAACACGCAATGTCTCGAAAACTTGACAGAAATTAGGCAACGGAATATTTTAACAATGCTACATTGCGAAATTGAAAAAAACAAAATTAATTATTACAACTATAATTTAAAATAATTTAATACTAATTTAAAATACAGTTTTTTAATATTTTCAAGACTAAAAATTCACACATTCAAAAGAAAAAAAATCACCAACAATAAAAAAAACTTACCAGAATAAATAACACAAAAGAAACACAATTTAAAGCCGCCATTTGAATAACCTTTTGAACGTATTACACCTACGTTTGAACCTCCAGAGTTTGAACAGACGAGTTGCGCGTGCGCACATCTGAGCGCTAGTAACCATCTAAAGAAGACGAATCGTGATAACGTGAGGTGAATCTACAGGTTATTCTATACCTATAGATTTATTCATTTTATTCTATTCTGTGGCTATATAGGTGTAGGTAAATATATACTTATACTAAAGATATAGGTTGGGTATTAAATAATTAAGTACTTAAATATAAAAAAAAATACTAAATATTTTTTCATTAAACGGAGAGGAGAGTGTCTTAACTCTTAATGTTCGTTCTCTCTGATAAAAATACACAGAAGACACGATTTAACAAAATATTTGATTATTTTACTTAACAACGAAAAGTGAAGAATCTAATATTACTACAATAAGTGCTTAAGATTAAAATCAATTTTATATAATCGAAAAAAGGCAATAATGGCAGGTATAGATAAAGGTCTCTATTATATATTTTCCAAATGAAGGTATGAAATTATTATACCTTGGAATGACACTAAAAATGTTAAATAACATATAACTGAGGTCAAGGGTGTGACTGCAAAGCGATGGTTATGGGTTAGATCCCCACTTGAGCGAATGAATTATTATTTCTTAATATTTTCATTTCTTCGCTCTGGTACCGAGGCATGTCCGGCGTTGAGTTCCACCACTCAACACTCAATGTCGAAAAAATTGGCAGAAAGTGGGGAACGGAGTATTAATACTAGGTATAGCATATAACTTAACAAATTTTCTAAAAATAATAATTGAAAAAGGCGTTGAATATATAAATTTATTTATTTACTATCTTTTTAAAAAAAAGGATAATGTCACAAAAGTTTCAGCGGAAAGTGATGAAAGGAGTGTCCTAATAATAGGTTCCCTGCCTACCCTATAGCTTCTAATAATAATAATATATAAGCGGGATACTGCGTGCTACAAAAAACTAACATCTTACTAAAGGTTAACTAAGACAACGCACTAAAACAATATATATTCTAATACAAAAAGGTCATGTTGTCCTTAATTTTGAACTGAAGCGTGGTTACTTTAGTAGGCCACGTCCTCGCCACCGGCCCGTGACCGGACGATCAATTAAAGCATCACTGCTCATTCATAGACAACGCGCTTGTAAATGTCTTATTTATTTGTTTTTATTGTTAATTATTATTAATCAGCTTCACGCTGTATCCCGCACACAGGCAGAAGGAATTTAATTAAAGACACTCAGTTCTCCACTTTCCGCACAATTTTGGAGGTATTGTGTGTTGAATAGCGGAACTCAACGCCGCGCCTCTAGTTTTCATTGTTAAATTATATTTAAATTAGTTATACCTAAGATGTTGATCTAGTGAGTGTGGCAAAGTGGGGGACATAGTGTTAAGACACTTCGTTCTCTGTTTTCTATTCAGACATTGCGTGGATTTTTGTGTTGCCAAAACAAGGCAATATTTTTTTTTCAGGCTCACACTGTGTCCTGCATATAGCAGTAGACAGGGGCAACCTGTGTTAAGACGCTCTGTTTCCATTAGGCCACTTCCTTTCCCCATTTTCCACGGATTTCTTTTCATTTCGTGTTGAATTGCGGAACTCAACGCCATGCTTTGTCTTGTCACCAGAGCGAGTAAATGAAAATATTAAATATTTCATCCACCATTGCGTTTAGTCACACGACTTTGGCATGACGACCTCAATGTATATAATTAACTATAATTATATTTAAATGATCTTATATACTATAATTATAAGTTTGTAATAGCGTACCTTGTAATAGGTTTTATCTATAATATATCTACAAATACAATCTTGAATTTGGTACGGAACCCTCGACTGGCGAGAATTTGGCTCGGTGTTAAGGTGCAAGTTAAGTGGCGGAACTTAACGTCGCGCTTTGTTTGTTTGTTTGTTAACAGAGCGAAGGATAACACCGAATAACCAATGGATATAGAAAAAAATAGTTTTTCTTTTAAATAAATTAAAAGAAAAAATATATGTATAATAGATATTATCTAAAATATTGTTGCTTATAAAATTAGAATAGAAATCGAACCTACATCCAGATAGATGTTATGGAATTAGCTAATTCACCCAATTCTAAAAAATAAATATGTTGAAAGATGTATGTATAATGTAAGCATCCCTATATGTTATCTAAACAAGTGCTAAAAACTTCATCTCCATATAATAATGACAATATTTACAGAGTTATTTATTTAAAAGAACACGTTCTGGAACTTACTTAAAGGTCGAGATAACAATATTCCTTTACTTTGTATTCTAAAATGTATTTTATTTTTTACTTTAAACTTCCTTTTAGTTGTTTAAAATGTATTTGGTAGAGTTAGTGAAAAAATCTTTCTACACTCTTTCCCGTAACACGCAACGGAACCTAGTGTAAAAACACTCCGTTAGTTTTTGAGACATTGCATGTATAGTAACGGATCTGAACGCTGTGTTTTGTTTACCAGAGCAGGACAATGTTTTTCTTTAATCATTGCATTTAGAGCGTGCCAGTTGAGCACTTATCATTTCGATAATTTCATGTTATATGGGTAATACACGAAGGAAATTGTACGGTACATTGAAAATAATTCCCTGAATGGGAATCGAACTCACAACCATCGTGATTGCTGCCTAATAAGCATGTCATTGTTACTGTTTACCTTAATTTTTCGTTACCTCTTCATTTTAATATAGTATTTTACTGCGCCACGGCCCAAGGGCACAAAGTGTGACTGTGAACGTGACTGATTGTGGGTTCGATACCCACTCGAGGAAATTAATTATTTATTTAAATTCATATATTCATTTCTTCGGTCTGGGGTCGAGACAAAGCGCGGCGTTGAGTTCGGTGAAAAGTGAGGAACGGAGTATCTTACCACTAGTTTCGTCTACGTTTTCTGCTATGAACGGGATACAGAGTGAAGCTGATTTATTTATTTTTATTATAATTTTGGAAATTTCTTCGATACTGACATTTACCATTAATTAAATAAATATATTTATTATTTATCTATGTATCCATTAAATAAATAGAAGTAATAGCGACGTATTACCGTAAAACCACAACTATTATACTTACTTAAGTGCTAATTGCTGTCACAAATTATAGGTTTATAAAATATCAGTCATACAAAACTTATTTACTGAGGCCGTCGTGGCGCAGGGGCACAAGGTTGTGACTGCAACGCGATGGTACTGGGTTCAATCCCCACTCGAGGAAATGAATTATAATTTATTAATATTTTTATTTCTTCGCTCTAGTGTCATGGCTAATAAAGTTTTCAAAACTTATTTACTTATATAGGTAATACTAGTGGGGCTGACCTGTCCCAGTTACGGAAGATACGGTTTAAAACCTGTACATAAAGTTGATTTAAGCTTTGATCTTTAAAAGATAACTCTATTAGAATACGAAAGTAATTGAGATTAGTAAATAAAAAAGGACAAGTCAAGCGGGCGAAGCCGCGATCGGGTCGCTAGTACATACGTATTCGTATGTGAATAGATAAAGATAGTAATCTATGTGTGGACCTTGGCCTTACCTTTACATATGGTGGCCTTGACCACGATAAACAATCTTAAGTTTAAAAATTCACAAGCGTGTAAAAACAATATAATTATAAATATATAATAAAATTATTTTTTGTATTCATAAAAAAAAAGCCTGCGCCACGGCTGGCCTCAAAGTATATAATGTGGTGACGATAAATTTTACAGCAACTCCTATTACAAAGTAAGATCGAAATTGGTTTTCGAAAACTTTTCACTAGCGATTGTCGCACTCGCGACAAGTCCTGTATATACTTCTTAGAAATCCCGCAAATCCCACGGATCCCGCATCCTTCATCCCACGTTCGCAAGACTAGAAAATGATGCGGGATCCCGCAATACCAAGATTTACCTACCGAGATTGAAATCCCTAGCGGGGAGCCAAGTGTCTTAACAGTTAACGAATGAAATACCGTACCTATATACCATATGTGGAGTATCTCATTTTTTAACCGACTTCTGTAAGAAAAGGAGGTTATTAATTCCACTGTATTGTACGGTACACATACTTAATTTTGATCTTAGCCATATCTTATTTTATTAATTAGATTAATTTATTATTCTGGTTCTAAGAGTGTTGTAAGCCTGCCATCTATACAGAAAGTACAAAATCGTATGATAATTTTAACTCTACGTTAGCTTATTTGCTACTTGTCGCTAGATGTCACTGTTACATTATTTTTATCATATTAAATATTATTTAATAAATTACACTGTAATAATCTTAGATGCTTATTTATTTTATAGATAATTTGGAATAAAGAAAGTAAAATATTATATTTTTAAATTTTAAAAATATTTTTTTAGTATTTAAAAATATCTAGTAAGCTGTTGCCATGGTAACATATGTTTGGCGTTTACTTTGACATTTAAGAAAATAACTTAAAACATTATTTTCTTTCAGAATTAATTGCTAATGCTTTTGAATATAAATAAGTTATAGTACAAAATGTCGAAAAATAATACTTCTGGTGCAAAATTTTCAAGCGAACGTTATAAAAGACATTTAAAAAACGCAAATAATTCTAAAAATCCTAGACTAGTGAAGACGTTGGTCTCTCAGACAGTGTGTTCTAAAGAAAAGAGTTGTTCCGCTGGCGTTCTACATACAGAAAATAAATACACCACTAAGAAAACTACCCAATCTGATTATCACGTTTACAAAAAGCTAGAAGTTGATGAACTTTGTAAATTTTGCGGTGACGGCAAAACAAATAAAAAGAGTGACTTAAAAATATCTGAAAACTCGTGTCAATTTAAATTAAATAAAGATAGAACAAAACCAAGAAAATATTCCAATATAAAATGTGATTTACAACAATATTATAGAAATGAAAATTATCAATCATGTGATTCTTTTAACATGATAGATTTTAGAAAAGTATCCTTGAAAACAATTGTAGAACAACCAGAAAAAGTATCCAGCTCAGAACCTAGTATCTTCAAAATATATCCTAATTCAGAAGAAGAAGTTACTTTAATGGATCCGGATAAAGAAGATAATATAAAGAATATTAAAAAATTTAGAGAAAACAATTATTTTGAATGCCACTCCGCTAAATCAAGGATAAGCAGTAAGGGCAGTGTTACCAGTTTAAGTAATCACAAATGTATGTACAGATATTATTTAAATGAAAGGCTTTTTCCAGTTCCTCTTAACACAGATCATGAAAATAATGTTCGCTGTATAGAATGTCATCTTCCTTTACAAAATAACTCTAATTTAAGTGCTATGATACAGTCTAAAGTTAAAGTAAATGACAAACTTCAAGATATGCTACTAATGTTGCCAGTTCAAAACTCTTTAATAATAAAAGAAAGGAGAAACAAAGAAATTAGTAATGCTGATTGTTTATACTTTGGTATAATAAAATTAAATTTAAATGGCAACTCTATTTTCAATAGAACTGATCCGGAAGATTCTTTAGCATTAAGATATCAAAAGGGTTATAAAGAATATTCTAGAAGAGATAACTATGAATATGGACCTATAGAGGATAATGATATTGTAATAATCTAGTTATTATATTTATTTTATTAGAAACCACTATGGTGCAATGGTACAAACATGTGACTGTATACATATTGAATATGGGTTCAATTGTCATTTAGGAGAATGAAATATTTTTATTTCCCCTCTCTGGCATGTTGCAATCTAATGTCTCGAAAATTCGGCAGAAATTGAGTTGAACAAGATATTTATGATATTACAATAGTTTAGTTTTTATTAGAAATTTTATGTATGTAAGAAAACATGCAGATAAATAAGTTTCTGTTTTAGTTTTTTTAAATGGTAGGTAGGTATGTATAATATTATTATAATAAAGTATATATATTTTAAAGTTCTACCTTATTTAATATAAATTCTTTGATATTTTTACTATGTTATATCAAATTCTGTTTACTATCTGTAATAATATAAAAAAAAAATCTATTTAGGATATTTTTTTAAGTACCCTCTACACCTAATAGTAAGACAGTTTGCTCCTAAGTTTTCTTCTAATTTAAATGGTGGAAATGAAAATAACTGACATGAATGGAAATTGAACCCAAAACCGTTGCAGTTGCAGTCACACTCTGAACTGCTGCATCACTACAACCTCATATTTTTCATATTCTGTATTATAATTCATTTTCCCTATACTTACGAGGTTGCTATTTTATACTTACTTAACAAAATATAATTTAGTTATTTTATAATAAATTTAAAAAAATTTAATCATTAATTGAATTTATTTTTTTCCAGCATAATGTATTATGCAAAAAATTTGCATGTAAGTTATTTATTAAATATTTTAATTTTGTTGTTTTTGTCTAAAATAAAAATCAAGGATAAAAAATATAAATATGTACAGTCAAACAACATCTTCCTCAATCTTTATTAATGATGAATTTAATTTAAGCTAATATTATTACGAATTAATAGTATTTTATCGCCTTATTCTGCAGATTCACGCTTTTTCACGCAAAGCAGGGCACTTAGGGATAAGATACTCCTTTGGCCACATGCAGCGAAAATTATCGAGAAATCGCGTGATGAGTGGCGGAACTCAACGCCGCATCCTGTCTACCAGAGTGGAAAAGTGACAATAATTTAATTATGTATTTTAAATATTTATTCTGACCATAAAGACATAAATATTGTCGTTTTCTAATATTGTATTTCGTGTTTTACCTGCATACCTCTTTCATTCATGCCCTCTTTAACCTTTTCATACATGCCCTTCAGGAAGTAGGTACTTAAGCTCGAGACTGTCTTCTCGGATTTCAACCAAGGTTTTCTCTTACGAATCACTCCGGCAGCATTTTTCTTAAATATTGTATAAGCCCCCAAGTGATAATCGAACCAACAACCGTCGCGTATACAATCTGACCATCAAACTAAGGCACGGATGGTGAAATGTAAATATTTCACCATTTAACTTTTGCAAAAACAACCTCATATAAAGAATGGACTTCTTAGCGTAGTGAAGAAATATTTCAAGGTAACACATAGCTTATACTTTCAAAGAAAAAAATGCTTTCAAACAGTACGTGTATATGAAACAATACAGTTTTAATTTGTTTATTTAAAAATATGTTTTTTTTTAATAAGCACAATTTATTAGTATTACTTTGTAATGATTACTATTTCTTTTATAAATTATTATGTGGTGCACATAATATTGTGGGATTCTGTTGGATACTATAAGTCCAATTTCAAGGTTTTGCGTGTGAGTGCGGAACCTAGTTCGCCTAATATCTTCACGTCCTAACCCTGGTAAGGCAACCCGCGCGCGTAGAGTACCGCCACTCCATCTGCCTCTGCCTGAAATCTAAAAAATAAACAGGCATCTATACATCATAATTTAGTGGCGTTATATTCAGTACATACTGTAGGTACAGGTTTTGAAAAATTCTGCAGGAGTCCTTGGTCACGTGGTCGGACACTAAATATATGTAGGCGATAAGTCCAGTTTAAGACTTCAACTAAAAAATCGCAAAAATCAATTATCTTATTACGTTATACATTTGTTATTAATTATATTTTACATGACTACTAGGTGAGTTTTTTACCAGCTCAACTCGGCAGAACTGCCTTTCGAGTCAGTAGTAACTTTCTATAGGAATGACGCTACATTTTCATGTAATGTTTATAGTAGCCAGATTGAATTCCAGCAATTCCTCGAAATTTCAGCGGAAAGTGGGGAGCAGAAGTGTCTTAATGGGGACCGCAGTGTCTTAAGACTAGATGCCCATTTTTCTTCTGCCTTCTCTGCTATGTGCGGAATACAGCGTAAAGCAAAAAAGACATGATGGCAGCTCATGAAAATTAATGAACTGCTTAATGAGAGTAAATTATGAAAATAATTGATCCTAGGTACACTGCTCTACATCTTCATTGTAAGCCCTCTCTTTCCTTACTCACCTTACGAAAAGTTCCGTCAAGTATTTTCATTTTGACGTCTTATTTGTTTAGTAATAAATATTTCAAAATTACTTTATTTTATTATTTGAGTTTCATACACGTACATAACTAATTTCCATTCTTACTTGCGGGAGAAACCGTGAGGTGTTTTAATTATTTTTATTATATTGCTTTAGACTTTTGATTGATTCAAATTAATGGGATCCACAATCGAACCTTTTAAATTTTTCAGGGCTTTTGGGATAAACTAATTAAAAATTACTTTAAAAATGAGCCAAAAAAGTCCATCCTTATTTTTTGCAACAAAATTACCTTCTTTGTGTCGCGCAGCCGTTTAAATATCAATTTAGATGTGCAAAGTATTAAAATAATGTTGTTGTTTATGTATTTCAATGTTATCTGAGTTTTCGCAAAATGCCGTCAATTTACAAATGTATAGGTACAAAAAATCGGAAAAAACAATTGTCTTCGTCTAATAATATAAGATTTGTTAAATATGTTTTTAAATATTTCTCGCAATACGCTGCCGAGGTGTAACGGCGTCTTAATGTAAACACGACGATTGTCAGTTCGATTTCCATTCCTGGGAATAAATCATTCTCATTTCCTCGCTCTGGTAACACTACACATATTTAGATTGCAGAACGATATGTAAATAAAAGGGAAGAAAAACCATTACAAACTTTAATTTTCATACAAAATGAGTTTGATTTTGCGTTCCTGTTGCCTTACATTCCTGACGCAGTTTCCTAAATAAATTTTAAGTTTTGAAAAGGAATAAAAAGTGTAACATTAAGAACAGGTGTATCACTATTTTCGCTTTTTGCCTACATAATATTTAAAGAAACAAAGACATAATAAAGATAAAAGAAAATATTTTTACTTATTGAATTCATACTTATATCAACTGAACATTTAATTTCATTATAACATTAAATGATAATTAATACCCAATTTTAAATTAATAATCAATAACTAGTTTGCACTTCCATTCTGCAATACATTGAAAATAGATATTATATATATGAGTGTAAAAACCGCGCGAACTCAGTTCTTGACAGGCGAAGCGCGCGCTCACATACTTTTTTAAATCGGCTTAGGTATTAACTTATAGTGCCAAAGACTTATTTTGTGAAATAAAAAAAATGTTTTTAATTTTCTTCTTTGCAATTTTCACATTTGTGGCAGCTGAGAATGCGTTGCGTAAGTATTTATTATTTTTAATTTTATTAGGTGAAGAAAGCTCTTTGGAAGCATAGTTTGAATTTAATTATTTTATGAATTATTATAATATTGTATTAACAATCTTTAATAAGTACAAAATATTGTTTAATTTATCATTATGTTCTTGAACTGCTATTACAATAAATATATACGTTGGTTTGAATAATTTAAATTGAAATGTAAACGTAATATTAGTATACACCAATTATCACGAATAAATTAAAAGATAGTTGAAAAAAATATATTAGAAATACATTAAAAAAGTTATTTAACTGTTAAAATAAAATTATATTATTTGAATCGCTAAATTTAAATTAATTTGAAAAAAAATTCCATAAATAGACACATATTCTTATCTGTGACATTTATTTAAGTAGGAATTTTTATAAATTACAAATCAGCATTTTTTAAAATTATAAATAAGCAAAAAAAAGCGTCAACGAAATAATAAAGAAAGTAAATATATTTTAATAATAAAAAAACCAAACGAAATTGAAAGTATAAAAAAAAGTTGTGAATACTAAAATGTAGATCGTTGTCCACGTTTGACGTAAACCTGTTATTTTAACATTGAACTCTGCATTTGCTTGTCCCAAATCTTAACGACATTTTGCAATGACACTTTATTTACAAAGAAAATTTATTTTTATACAAAACGATCATTGATTTACGCGATTTATGCATACAAATATAAATTAAATAATTAAAAATTCCAGTCGTAGCACAAGTGTGTGACTGTAAACGCGACTGGTTATGGGTTCTCTCCTCATTCGAGGAAATTAAATATTTATTTAAATTTGTATTTTCATTTCTTCGCGACGGTGTCTAGGCGGAGCGCGGCGTTGAGTTTCGCTACACAACAGGCAATACATCCAGCATTCGGAGGAAATTGGGAAGCGGAGTGTTTTAACACCAGGTTCTTTCTGCCTACCCTGCTGTGTGGGGGATACAGCTTATTTAATTTTTATTTTATATTAAATTAAATAAAAATCAAATCTCTGAAGTCAGTTAAATATGCGCAGTCATCTTCAGAGCGGCCACTATTTTCGAGAGAACATTGTTTACATGATTTACGGTTTGTCATCTTTTCATTTTATTACTTTTTAAAATTGCAAATGGTTACTTAGTTGCCTCGAGTGCCTAACTTACCAGAAACGTCGGGTTTCTAAAAATGTATAAAAAAACTAGTATATACAGCATAAAACCGAAAAACATCTCGAACATTAGAACCTTCTACCACCGTGTACATATAGCCACCGACGAAATAAATATTAATAAGATTTTCAATTGACGAACAATCGTCAAAATTATTATCTATGCTAATATTATAAAACTGCAGAGATTGTTTGGTTACCCAGAAACTGCTAATTTGAAGCTTTTTTTTTTTTCAAAAAACCATTGATCGGCAAAGGCAAATTTCGATGTAACCCATTATGCCTGCGGTCAGAGTTACCTAGGGCCTTTGCCACATGCCACATGTCACAGCGCTTGATTACATATTTCTATTTGACAACACAAGCGAAGCTGTAGTAAAAAGATAATAACCTCTGCATACTTAGATTTTCTTTTAAGTTTTTCTTTTAGTTTTTATAGTACTATGTAAGAATACAATAGACCATTTAGGTATTGCACGGAAAAACGTTAAAAATTTTATTTATAATTGTTACAAAAGAAATAAATTATATGCTAGGTATAATAAATATAATAAATATAAATATAATAAATTATATATTATACATAAAAAAACTGGACAAGCGCAAGTCGGGCTTGCCCACCGAGGGTTCCCTCTTTCAAGGGACCGTAGACCTGAGTAATATACTTTGAATTTAAGTCGATATCTCCAAGTGTTCTTGAGGTAAAGGCTCTTAATCGATAGACAGACAGATGGACGAACAACAAAGTTATCTTATAAGGGTTCCGTTTTCCTTAATAGATACGGAACTCTAAAAAGAGTCATTCTGCGAAATCATTTTTTTTAGTTGATAATGACGCTGCGCATTGACGGCCTCGATCAAGGCCTTAAAACTTAATCATAATCGATATTTTTAAACATATGTAGGTAGGTAGGTGGAAATTCTCAAGAAAAATAAGAAGAAATTGGAAAGTAAAAGAAAAAATATTCTATAGAAAAATAATTACAAACTTATATTTGTAGTTTATTTTATATAAAATTTGTGCATACGACTGCAGCAAACTTAAATTACTAAAATCCACGTAATTAAATCCATGTATTTCTCATATAAATGTGGTTAGAAGTGAAAACTTGCAGTATAGATAAAAAAAAATCAAAATACGAAAATATAATATTTATAGTACAGATAAAAACTTATAAGCTAATCATTGTAAAAATAGAGACATTGCACGGCGAGTGGCAAAACTTAACGCCACATTTAGTCATTTAGTCTAGTAGAAGCGAAAACGAAAATAAATAATTCTCCTGATCGAGGATTGAACCCACAACCATCATATTAACAGTTATAATTAAATATTATACTCGTAAATACACGCGGAAATATTGATAATCCCTACTTATGTATATATTAATTATAATTCATTACAGAGGTAGGAAGGTAACTGGATATATCGTAATCTAATAAGGTTTACGCAATAGTGCGCTGCGGTTGAGTTACGTGAAAATTTTCCTCTTGTACTTACACATATGTTTTCTAAATGTATAGTGCAGGTTCAAATCCAACCTAATATTCTGTTTAGGGTACCTAAAAGGTAACTTACGAAATAGTTTCAGGACCATTTTTGTGTCTGTTTGTCTGTCGGTCTGTTTGTTTTTATTTTCACACTTGTAGTAGACAGTGCGGAGTTAAGTTCCGCCTCTGTGCAGGAAGCGTAGGAAAACGACAAATTGAGTAAACATTTAATTAACACCAGCTACTATTTTCTGACAAACCTGGGAACCCCCAATAAGCGCCAAATTGTGGAAGTATTTTGGCGCTACGGAATACAGCGTGAAGCTAAAAAAATAACAATAAAAAGCAAGAATATTCACAAAATTAATATTATTTATAATTTATATTAATGTATGTAAAATTGATGACTTATGATGACCTCGACATGCATATATAACATAATAGATGCACTCTGTTCTTGCATTTAATTTATTTAATGATTTCCGTATTTATTAGATGCATTTATATTGATTTCCATATTTATATTCGAGGACATCGTCGCGCAACGATTCACAATCTAAATGTAAACGAGATGACTATGATTATGTGAGAACTTGCCATATAAACAAAGGAAAAAATCAAAACGTTAAAATTTTTTAATATTACATAGAAAGAGAACATTATAACGTTATAATTGTAGTTAATTTCATACAATATTAGTGCCTAAAATGACACCTGTAAATTAAAAGAATAATTAATTACGTTGAATAAGAGGCTTTTGTTACATAGACTTGATTATTTAATATTAATTTCAGATCGATAAATGCTCTTGACAGACAGATTGACGGACCGACAACAAAGCAATCCTATAAAGGTTTCCGTTTCTTCCTTTTAAGATACTGAATCCTTAAAATAATATAAATAGTTTTATATAGGTAAATGCCAGTTGCTTGAAGATATCTCCTGAAAAAATCTAACTCTGAACGGGCAAAGCTGGGTGTTTAAAGCTATTACAAAACGTTTACATAAAGACATACATATTATATACTGCCAAGTAAACAAAATCTATATATAGAGAAATACTTATACGTTAGGTTGCGGAAATCACTATGCATTCTAGCGGTTTCTGTAGATGACAATCTCGCATACAAACAAAAGATAAGCAGAAGAAATTATAGAAAAATTATTGTTGTACAGAGTTCAAATCACAATTTCATTTTATTTGCGAATTTTCAATATAAATATGTAATTAAATGTTTATAATTTAATTTTCCGTTTTTCGCGTTATATATTTCCTTTAGGAGCTTCCCGTTTCTGCTACATAATTAGAAATAATTAAGGTTTTTTCTTAATTTTTACTAACACTGAATTCGTAATATGGTTATCGGAAATTGCACCCTTGCACCACGAAGCCCTCAAACTTTTATTTTTTACCTTCAAGCATGTATCCTGCGCGAAACAAATAATACAAAGGGAGCGTAGTGTTAAGACACTCCCTCATTAGTGCCGAATTGTGGAGGAATTGCTTGATGAGTGGCAGGACTCAACGCCGCACTTTGCACACCAGAACGAAAAAATGAAAATATTAAATATTTAATTTCCTCGAGTGGAGATTAAACCCAAATCTGTAACCACGACTGTCCTCGAATGTGTAAATTGAAATTAATTAATATTTAATTCTACATTATAAAAACATTATAAAACGGTGATGAAGTAAACATAGCTAGGTGATCTCCTCTGACCTCATGGACCAAGGCTCTCAAGTAATCAGAAAACCATTTATTTAATATTAATTTCCTTCATCTAAGTGTTTCTATGTAAATGTCTATAGTAAATAATTTAAATTATGTATATGATGCCATCGAGTTAATTTAATTTACTTAAGAAAATATGTGTGACACCTTTTTGTGCAGGGACACACAGGTGCGACTGTAAACACGACGGTTATGGGTTCAATACCCATTCGGTAAAATGAAATATTAAATATTTTCTTTTCCTCGCTCTGGTAACGAAGGAAAGCGTGATGTTGACTTCCACTACTCAACACACAATGCCCCCAGAACTCAGCGGAAAGTGGGCAACGGAAGTGTCGCAATGGGAACCGAGTGTCTTAACTCTAGGTTCCCTACTAAAGACCCTGCCATATAAGATACAGCGTGAAGCTGATTCTTATTTACTTACCTAAGCTAGAATATTATATAACCTGTTAGTTCATTTGTAAACACCACGTTTAGATTTAGTTGGGCGTCCTTGCATGCTTTCTGAATATAATCATGATATTGTTGATTGTTTGTATTCCATTGTTGTTCCTTAACAGCTCGGCCTTGTGAGGTTGTTGGTACTGGCTTTATGTTGTTTTGGCACTTGGGGTGTGGAAAATTCATATGAGTCTCCCTATGAGTTCAATCGTCTGTCTGTCTGTCTAAAACGAAATGGTAATTTAAACGATTTTTTCTCGTAATTTGAGATATCATATATGTATGTTGTTTTTTAAGCCAGAAGTGGCGTAGAAGAGGCACAACCATAAATCACTGTAAACTCGATAAGTTGTAGGTTGATAACTATTCGAGCAAATTAATTTAATTTTGCTAATTGAAATTGAGCTAAGAAATAATTTTGAGTTCCGCCACTCAACACTCGATCGCTACACACAATACTAGATTCCCAGGTTCCCTCTGGTTACCTGATATATGGGAGATACAGCGTGAAGCTGAAAAAAAGGTAAAAAAATAAATACAAAATATGTACAGCAATAGGACATCAAACACATGGCCCAGTGAAGATATTACAAAATGGACTCGTGGAATATTCCTTGAAGGTCGTCGCAACATGTTGCACCAACGAGTGACCGTTCATCTCGTTTAGTATAGAAACTTCCAGTATGGTAATGTTCTACAGCTAGCTTGACCACTCGGCGTTGTTTGGATAAATATTACAATATTTTTATATTTGTATATTCCGCAGAGTAGGCAGAGGGAACCTAGGGCTAAGATATTTCATTTCCTCGAATAAGAATAGAATTCACGTGCTTGTGGTCTGTCGCCACGACTGGCCTTAACACCACTCTGCTATAGCATGCATTTGTTGGAAAAATTAGAACAGTTCATTGCCATAGAACGAGATTGAACCCACAATGATCGCGTTCCAATGCTGTCCAAAGCACCAAGATGATCTTTGGTCACGAATAGTATAGGCACTATTCGTGGCAATTAGGTATATAATTTTTTAATTTTTTGTATATTTCCTGAAAAGTAAAAAAAAGAGAAGTAAAAATATTTAATTTCCCCGAGATAGCATCGAACCTACAACCATCATGTAAGTATAAGAAATTGAAATTCGAGTTTGTTTTCAAAGTTAAATTCGAGTTTGTTTTCAAAGTTAAATTTAACCGTCAAAACGGCAGTTAAATGCGGTAATAGTTACAGTAACCGTAGCGCAATTTCACGTTACACAATCTACTTTCGATGTTACGCGACCGCTGTCTCTTTCGATCGTTGAGCTTGCTGTCCACTGGTTTTTAATCGCTATGAGACTTTTTAACCGACTTCTGCAAAAAGAGGAGGTTCTAAACACCTAATTACCATATATTTTTAGTATTCCCTTACCCTCGAAGGTCTCTCATTGTCCTATAAGACCATATGGGAACATTAGTACCAGCTATTCTATACTGTGCGAAGGATTATGGTCCAAACGTGTGTCATAGACACCGAGGTCGAGGTGTCAATGCTTCAATAGTCGTGACATACTTGGCGCGTATTTTAAATTACCACATTATCTTTTAGATTTACTTAACGGTATCCTACACATAGTAACGTAGAGGGAACCTGGGGACCTAGTGTTTAAACACTTTGACCCCAGAACACTTCTGTTACCCACTTCCCACTGAAACTCAACCCGATTAAAATATTAATTATTCATTTCCTCGAATGGAAATCAAACCCAGAACCTGTCGCGTTAACAGTCGCATGCTGATGCCACTGGGCCCCGACTATCCTCCAGCTCTGGCCTCCCTTACCACAAAATAACCCCTGAATATATAAAATACTAACTTTACTTAACTTAGTAAGTTATTCCGTTCCTATTGTTCGTAGCGTGGTGTAACACAGCCTCACGCCTTACAAGATATATTGAATATTCAACTCAAACTAAAAAACTTTAAAAGAAATTTTACTATTCGTACCAGTAGTTCATGAGATAACACTGTTAAACAAACAAATTTTTCAGCTTTGTAAAAATTTCATAATATATGCCTTAAATTTGATGGAAATTGTTGAACGGAGTGTATTGACACTAGGTTCTCTCTGCCTATTCTACTATGTGTAGGATAAGACGTAAACAATAATAATAATTTAATTTAATTTAATAAACAATTGTAATAATATTTTCAGACAGAGTTCAAACTCCAAACTGTCAAATTCGGATTTATAAAAAAAATTCAATTCAGTTTTTGCAAAATGGTTATATGAATAGTAAAAAAACCTGCCACTTCCTGTATACAAATATATACGACCTTTTTTCATATCAATTAATGATCTTAATGATCATTATTATAGTTAAATGCTTGGGCCAATTACAATGCAATTATAAAAATTGTAAAGAAGATGTACCGATAACATGAATATTGTAAAAAACTAAATTATATTAGAACTAGTCGTCGCCCACTACTTTGTTTGCGTGCTATTTGAGACCTAATGGACAATGTTTTTTTACATTGCCCGTAGGGTTCCCATTTTTTAAAATTTATAACATCCAAAAAATTCTGAAAATAATACTTAATAATAAGCTTAAATTTTATAACGTTATCTTCAATTGATACTGAGGAAATAAATTTGAACATTAACGGTTGCTACCTGCATAACTAGGAAGTTAATAAGGGTTGGAGACAAAAAATATATGTGATACTATTTCGGATAAAAAATAACACAATTATGTTGAAAACAATTCATTAGAAGCCAGTGCAGCTTCCCCATACCATGCTTATATTTGTCTAGAACCAACCTGCGTGTGCGTTGAAATCTTTTGTATCTACAATCTGCAATACTTAAATCATTGTGGATTATACATAAAATTATTATAAAAAATATTCCTTAGCATGCTATATTTCAACTTGTGTTAGGAAATCCTTTATTGTTTTTCTCATCTTTTACTCCGTTGAAAGATATTCTATTACTGAGTGAAAGACAAATAACGCATAGACAAAGGTATTAGATTCAAAAAGTTGAAATGTGACACGAAGATGGTTTAGAGAGTGTAGGGTGTACTGAGAGAAGAAGATTTCTCGAAATTACTACCAGAACCGGAAAAATGAAATTTTTTTCAATTTGAAAGACTTTGAGTGTTTACAAAATTTGTTAAGCAGAATAAATTCTATATATTTTATAGAATATGTTAGCCTCATCTATATACCTTTACTAGCGGCCCGCTCGCGGCTTCGCCTGCGTGAACTACGTTATTATTAATTTCTGTTTCCATGAGTACCTATGTCCTATAAGTGACGTCCATGCAAAATTTGAGACTCCTAGCATTTGTAGTAACGAAGTTTCATACAAACTTTCAACCCCAAAAACAACCCCTTAGGAGTCGAATATTGCAAATTCCCGTCTTAGCGAGCACCTACGTCCTATAAGTAACTCCTATGCAAAATTTGCGACTCTTAGCACATGTAGTTTCTGAGATTTCGTGATGAGTGAGTGACCTTTCGATTTTATATATATAGATTACGGAACAACAATATATTACAGGCATTTCTTAAGAGACATGTGAGTAAATAGTGAGAAATTTCAAGCCAGCCTTTAGCTAGTGTTACCTGCATCTGCATCATTATTTACAAATCGTCCAATGCAATACTGTCATTGTGAAACATAATGCGGCCTTCGATAAGTTGTCACAACTCACTCAGTGTATTATGGTAAAAATAGAAGCACACTTTTACCTGCGTATAGCAGGGAAGGTAGGGAACCCAATGTAGAGACATTCCGATTCCCACGCAACACTGGGAATTCGAAATCTGGCGTGTTGAGTGGCGGACTTCAACACTGCGCTTTGTTTTCTTATTTGAGCGAGGAAATGAAGATAATTTATATCTTAGAGTGGGAATCGAATTCACAACCGACACACAAAAGAAGAAAATAAATACTTTTTCTTATTTAGCTATTTCAGTCTCGAGTTGGCATTGAACTTGCTCTACAAATTTCTGATATGCAAACTTACGCGGATTCAAATCAAACTTAAATCATTCATTTCATAGGCATCATCATAGGCATTTGTACCTAAATATATATTTTATACTTCTATCTATATTATTCTTCTATGTATACTTCTATCGCCTTCACTCTCCACTTTCATGTCCATTACCTTCTTCATATATCATTCAGTATCATCTTTACTATACTGTGTTTTCAAAGGTCCGAGAATGAAAGAAAGAAATGAGGTCCGAGATTTTTTGAGCTTTACTCTGTATCCCATATTTAGAAAAACGGAAAAAGGGAACTCAACGCCGTGCTTTACCTCCTTCCAGAGCAAAGACATAAAAATAATTCGTTTCCCTGAATCAGAATCGAACTCGTCTACAATCAGACGCATAAATATGTATGTATTATTCGTTTTAATCACAAAAAAATAAAGAAATTCCTTACTAATTAATACGAAATCACCAAAACATATGATCGTTGAAGCACTCATGGTCCACCACGTGACTGCACGCCGGTCCACTTCAAGGCTGACTTTCAACATTATTATTGCTTGAAGATGTCAACACACTTTCTTAAGAAATTCGTCCATTATAATAATAGGCTAGCTGTACATATGATATATATTAGCAGCTTACCGCGGCTTTACTCCCGTATTATGATTATTTTATCTTATCTTGTCGTATATATAATAAAAGAGTAGAAATATTTTGTCTGTACATTTAATATTTTCGATTTTCATTTTAGTCAAAAATCTTTGAAAGCACTAAACCGATTTACTTAAAACTTTCACCAATTTCCTTCAGTTCCTTCTGTCTAGTTTGCTAGAATAGCAGAATAGGCAGACGTAAGAGCTTGTCGAGTGGCAGTATTCAACGCTGCACTTTGTCTTGTTACTACAGCAATTAAAAGAAAAAAATAAATATAATTAATTAAGCCGAGTGGGAATCATCCCCACATCAGGTCGCGTTTACTGTAATATATAAGTAATAGTTACTATTAGTATATTATATACTCTGAACTTAAGTATCATCTCTATCTCAGCTTCAGATTTCATCAGGTGTAAGCAACGGGACGGCAAGCTGAACGACTGCTTGAAGACCGCAGTGCCGGACGCCTTACGGAAGATGAAGAATGGTAAGTGATTCATTACTTATTTCATATTTCCTTTATTATTGATTAATATTTTCATTTCTTTACTCTGGCAGCAAGAAGCAATGCCTCGAAAACAAATACTTACTCTGCCTACCTCGCTGTATGCGGGATACAGGAATGAAGCTGAAAAATAAAATATTATTGAAAAATAAAATATTGGCAAGGCAGCGTTAAGTTCCGCTACTCAAACACCTTGAAAATTTAGCAGAAATATTACAAATACATAGTAATTTCTAATTACAGTTCCTGCGTTGGTAATGTATACTTAATGCTTATCTATCTCATCGAGCGTGAAGTGAGCGCCTGTCACTCGCCCTTGACTCGAATGCGGGATCTTTCTCTTACAACATATTGGAATACTGCTTCTTTCTTTCTTTATGGAATTTTACTAAAAGTCTATTGAAAATAATAGCATTAATCTTAATAGAGTAGGAATATGTCTATTGCAAAAAAGAACATTAAAATAATAGTCCACAAAGTGATTGTAAGTAGGTCAATCCTGATGGGTACAAAGGAAAAAGAAACGGAATGGTCCATCATGTAGTATTTAAAAAAAGGCGTAGAGGAACCCTAGTGTTTAGACACTCCGTTCGCCACACACTACCAAGTTTTCGAGATATTGAGCATTGAGTAGCAGAACTCAACGCCGCGTTTGTGATAACACTTGAAAATGATAAAATGAAAAAAAAGCTTGAAAGAAGAACTCGTAAAATTCTTTTGTAGTAATATGTAAAGAAGGTAATCATTAAAAATATCGCAACATCGATCTACGAGTACACGGAAATGACAATGGAGGCTATAAAGACGATCATTTCTTATTTATTTCTTTTACTTCTGGATATTAAGATTTATTGTTATTATACATTCTTATTTATTTTTATTACCAAAGAGAAAAATTTTAACCTCTTAAAATAAATAACATTTATAAATATAAAAAATACACTCCCGACAGCAGGGCAAGGGTCCAGGCTAGGATTCCAGATTGAAGAATCCCTTCAATCTGGAATCCTAAATCCCTCCCTTCCAGAATGTGCATTCGGTATTCAAACATTCGATTCCCAGGTTCTCTCCAGATGGAGGTTCACCTATCCTGTTTTGTGCAACATACAGCGTGAAGCTAAAAATAAAAACAATCGATCAATAACTTTACGAGTAAGAACGTAACAAACAAACTCACTTCCACATTTGAGGAGGTACCCGCAGAGCAATTCGAACCTACACTCATAACTTTCAATTAAGTACTGTAATACTCAATATACTAATATTATTCCCAATGCCACGATGCTATCTTCTATAATGTATACAGGATTTATTATTTTCTTTTGGACTTCCTTCGTGAGACGGAAGTATCAACTTACGAATTATATCCATTTTAATGTAAAATTACGAACTTGCGAAGTTAATTTAAGGTTAAATGTATAATGACTTTTTAATGTCAGACATTATGTATATTACAATTTTGTATGTTTTTTGTAGCTTGCACCTACATACGGTACATGCCGCACATAGCACCCTGAGAACCTAGACTTGTATTTATAAACCACTCTCAAGTCTGAGATCAATCTTGAGCGGAAAATTAATCTCAGACTTGAGAGTGGTTTATACATCCAGGCCCAGATATTGCGAGTTGAGGGACGCTTTACCTCGTTTTGTTGAGGGTTCGTTTCCCACTCGGCAGAATAAAATATTAAACATTTTCAATTCGTCGCTTTGGTAACGAGACAAAACGCGGCGTTGAGTTTCGCCACTGGCACATACACAATGCCTCAAAGAGAATTCCGTGGACACTTCCCCACTGGGAACGGAAGTCTTTACAAGAACGGAGTATTCCCAGGTTCCCTCTGCCTAATAGGCTTTATGCGAGTGAAACGAACGTTCAGAGTGAAACGAACGCTTCCTAAACCATGTACCATGTTTTTTTTTTCATTTTCTCGTTGTATCGGCAGAGAAAACACGGTGCCAAAACACTTCGTTCACAGTTCTCCAAATTCAAACACTAATAAATATAACTTCTTCTCCAGGTATCCCACAGCTGGGTGTACCGCCGCTCGAGCCACTGGCAGTGTCTGAAATTAATATAGACACAGGCGTCGGTCCGGTCACCATTACGCAGAACTATAGGAATATTAAAATATACGGTTTGACTGACTCCATATTGACCAGCTACAAGTGAGTCTAAATTGGTTTTTACTTTTTTACACTACCTTAAAAGCTTCTTCTTGTTATTCTACGCTAAAGAAGGAAAAATTGGGACCAATCGTTGCGCCTAACGTGCGACTGTACACCGGACAGGTTGTGGGTTCGATTCCGACTCGAGGAAATTATATATTTAATATTTTTATTATATTTAAATCATAAAAATTATATTAATTGTACAAAAAAAAGTGTAACTTTTTTACAGCAATATGTGTAAGAATAGCGGGTGTACACTGTTGTAAGTAATATGTCGGAAAAAAAATTGTTGGCCATTATAAATTTTACTTCTTTTATCTCCACGACGAGCGAAGCGAAACGAGGTTTACGAACGAAACGAGCAGGGGACGATTAGGGGGCATCTATTGTATACATATATAAACAAAAATGCATGTATTTGATAAGAAACCATGCTTATTTTTCTTATTTTATAATACATTTCTTTTTTTAAGAGCTGATCTCAAGCATTTTCGTCTAAGAACTGATTCTTTAACGCCTAAAATGGAATTTTTAGCTGACTATGTGATGAAAGGAAGAATTTTAGTTTTACCGATACAGGGAAAGGGTATCGCTAATATTACTATGGGTATGTACAGCGCCATCTATTGACGGGTAGCACTACTTACTTAAGATATTTTTTTGTAATTTTGAATGCAAATAATATTATATTATTATTATATAGAAAATAACATTGTATATATTTTTAACATTATTTACGTACTGTGGTTAACTTTAAAATGCTTTTAAATTAAAAAAATGTTATAATTTTGTAATACAATTGTATATTAGCGACATCTGTTGGTAAGGATAAAAATCTGTTTTATAGCAATATCTATTTTATAACAGTAAATATTTTCAATTTAATTTGTTTCTCATTAAACATAATTTTACGATAATATTCAGTTTTCAGTTTTCATTGAGCATAATTTTGCATTAATATCACAATAAAAACCACAAAAGTCTCCAATAGTATTTGGTAACTCTTTCCATATGTCATGACAGAGATTAGTCTGTAGTTTCCAGGATCAAACTAGCTACGACTTCACTATTTACTTTCACTATTTTTCATAAAGTGCCAAAATCTACATACTAATTAAAAATAAAATCGAAATTAGGAATAATATTATGTATTATGGTACTACACGCCAAACATATATAGCTATTCTATATATAGATATATTCATATTTTCAGTGGACTTGGTGGTGAAACACGATTTAATAGGAGAGCCTGTGGTCAGGGATGGAGTCACATACATGCATATGAAGGACTACAAGATAAAATTCATTCCAAAGAAAGTTTCTTTGCAGTTCTCTAATTTATTCAATGGAGATAAGAGACTTAGTGATCAAATGAACTTGTAAGTAAATTTACTTCATGTTTTGTTTCTTTTTGAAAAGGAACCTAGTGTTGAGACATTCCTTTCTCTACGCACCACCTGTTTTTTAAAACATTGTGTGTTGAGTAGCGGAAATCAACGTTATGCGTTATTACTTTCATGCGATATCCTGCACATAGGATATGCACGAAACAAGTTCTCATAGGCAAAGAGAACTTGTTTCGAAAATGTTTTGAAAATTAGGCCTATTAAGACATTGTTTGCCGAGTGGTGAAATAAAACGCCGCGCTTGGTCTTACCGTTAGAGGGAAATGAAAACAATGCATTGCCTTTGAAAAGCGTTACTCTTCATTTTTCACCTTTTAAAATATTAATGGTAACACTCTATTACAGGTTCCTCAACGAAAATTCCGAATTAGTTTTCAATGAACTTAAAGATTCATACGAGAAGAGCCTCAGCAGCGTCTTCCAAGATGTCACCAATAAGATATTCGACAAAGTGCCGATGAACCAAATATTTGTTGAAGAGTGATCTGTGATTTTTTTATAAGTGTAATTTATACATACCCAAGTGTGATGTTAATTGAGTTAAAAATTGTTTTGGAGTGAAAATCATAATGTTTTTACAATTTTAAATTATTTGGGAAGTTTCGAGTGATGTATTTACAATATTTTAATTTTAATCATATTTAATGATTGGTTGTCAGTAGAGGAATAAAAGTTAAAGGATTAAAAGTCATATTCAGTCCATGTTCCATTTTAAAAATCCAAAATGAATATTCGGTCTATGTTCCATTTAAATTATCCAAAATTTGCAATAATTAGATCCTGAGATTATTTTAAATATTATAAGTAATATTGCAAGATTGAAAAAACGAACAAAATTATGTTACCTAAATGTCAACAAAGTGTTGTTGACTAGTAAATATATAGGCTATTATATGTATTTCACTCTAAAACAACAAATTATTATAAATAAAATATTTTGTTGAAAATACTTCGTGTGTACATACACATAATATTTTATTTATAAATATATTATAAGGTGGGTTATTCTTATGAGAATCAGACTAATTATAAATTGGTATTTAAATACAATAGAAAACTGTATTTTTGATACTAATTGCTTTAATTAATTAAATACATATATTAAGTAATATTTAAGTTAAAATAAAAAAACAAATTATTTATTCTGGTTTCATTTTAAACATCACGTTTCAGAGCCATCTAGCGGGAAGTAGTAGTTACTAAATTCTTTGAACATTTTAGTTACAAATTGTAACTATAGATGACGCTAGTTTATAAAAATCACTTCATATTAAATTTCGAAAGCTACTTTTCATTGGCTATTTTAGTTTAACATTGTAATAGCAGATGGCGTTAATTTGAAATAAAAACGTCCTTTATATTAAATTACAAAAGAATTTCTACAATTATCATTAGAATTCATAGTTTTCGCAAGTTTCGGTTGACGTTCGTTCATTTCAATGTCCTGGGTGCTGTTCGCCTGAAACCGTCTAGCGTTGTTTAAGCAGGTAGCTTTGCAAAAGGCCTCGTTTATTATAACCACTGAAACATCACGGAAAAAATGTAAATATTTAATTAATTAAATGTATATAAAACCCTATACCTATACCTATATATAAAACCTTTATATAAAACACTTCCGTTACTGACACTGACTGACAGACAACACAACCGTAGCAACGCGGCGTAGAGCACTGAAATTTGACTTGTTAGTGATTGTTTCTCGAAATATTTACAAGATCAGGAAAAAAGAACGAAATTGAAAATGTTATAGTTCACTATCACTCATGTACACTGTAGGTTCAATTATAACTTAGGAGAAATGAATCAATTTCAATTTCTCGCTCTGGCAAACTTTGACCAAGCGCGACATCGAATTCCGCTAATCAGCAATCAGCATACTCGTACACTATTATAAATTCGAACTGAATATGAAAAACGGAGTGACTTTACTCTTGCTTCCCTCTATCTATCCTGCAGTGTACGGGTTACAATGTGAAGCAAAAAAGAAAAAACCTTTAATAAACTTACACATCCCTATAAGGAAGAAATAAAACAGCAATCCTATTATTAGCCCATCATAGTTTTGTAGGACAAAGTCCATGTTCAATCTGAAAGCATATTAGATCACGTGTTGAGGCCGTTGCGACATTCAGGAGGATGATTATATTTAAATACTAGCGACCGCGGCTTCGCCCGCTTTAAATACACGATTCTTGTTCTTAATTCTTATTCCACGTGCTTCATCGTGTATACAGTAGGATAGGCTGTGGAAAGCTGGGAACCTAGTGTTGAGATACTCCGTTCCCCATTCAGCCACTGTCGTTACCCACTTTCCGCCGAATTCTTAAGGTATTGCATGTTGAGTGGTGAAACACAACGCCGCACTTTTACTCAATTGGGAATCGAATTCATAACTCGTTGCGCTCACAGTCATATTTTGCCCTTTCGCCACGACTAGCCTCAATTTTGTTTAATATTACATAGATTACTTGTGTATATTCATATTTGATACATTACATACTTAGCAAGGTACCCTGGAATTCCTCGTAGCTCTCATCAACTCCCGGATAGAGAGGAAAGCGGCGAAAATGATGAGAAGAAAGAAAGATGTCTCCCAGAAGTGAGTCACTAGCAGTCTCGAGTTCATCTTTTGTAATATTAACTTAGCGGTATCCGGACATTTTGTTTGTTGTGACTGACGTTGTGTCAAATGGTTTCTTTTTATTATGGATTTTTGTTATTTTAGTAGTTTTTAAAGAGTTTTCTCTATTAATATTTCTTTTGATTTTTAAGTTTACTTCTTCGCTTCACGCTGTATCCCGCATATAGCAGGGTAAATAAAGGGTACTTACATGAAGGATTGCTTGATTTTTAGCTTTGAATAAATTCTTTGTCTTTTTTTCAAATTTTCAAGAATTTTTTTCTTAATAAAATTTTTGGGATTGGCACGAGACTATTCTGATGTGGCTCCCACCCTGTTTCTTTTTATCAGAATATAAAATATAAATGCCACATCCAGAGATATTTTCCGAGAAGGCTTGTTCTGTTTACATGGTTATCATTAAACCTATATGTGTAATATGTTGTAAAAATTAAATATTATTTTCGGTTTTTTAAGCTTCTCGCTATATTATATCACAGAGACGTAGGTAGGCAAAGGGAAACTACTAAGACCTATAAGTATTTAAATTAAGCTTTTGTGGATTCAAATATGCAAGAGCTAATATGTATATAAATAAGTAATCATCATAAATATACATTTTAAACTTCACTTCTATGTATTTATGAACTTCGAAATTTAATGTTAATTAACCAGAGAACAAGCGTACGACAGTTATGGATTCAATTCCCACTCGGGAAAATTAATTATTTTTTCATTTCTTCGTTCTGGTAACTAGACTAAGAGCAGCATTGAGTTTCGTCACTCAACTCGCAGTGTCTCAAAAATTCAGTGGAAAGTGGGGCTCGTAGTAGTGTCTTAACACTAGGTTCCCTGTGCCTACCCTGCTGTAATATGCGAAATACAGAGCAAAACTAAAGAAAATATTTATATTATACCAATGTTAATAAGGGATGAAAATTAAAAGAATAATATGTGAATTACGCTTAACGCTTTATTTAAATTAACAAAATCTATGGCATAGTTACTGGTAACGAACGTACAAGAGCTATACAGATACAGTATATATCTGTCGCAATATTACCAACGTTACAAAAAGAATATTAAAAAAAACACTAAAAATAAACTTAAAAATAACATTGTTGGGTAATATTTTGACAGATTTACGTGACCTGATCGAAGCATAAGTAAAATTACAGATTTTATTTTAAATATTAAATGTTTCAAGTACCAAAATATATTTTAGGTTTATAATTCACAATATCTCTACAAGAAACTATCTTTATTATTTTTTTATGTTAAGAAATTATTTGACTTATGCAACATTTAAAAAAGCCACGATTTATTTGCAAATTCATTATCTTCAATGACAGATTTTATTCTTGATTTTATAAATATACATATCTGTAAAATAAATAATAGTTATGTCGTACAGCGAAATTCCAAAACTCTATTTTGACGTGAAAATTGAAAAAAAGAAACAAACTGTAATTTTTTTACATTTTCACCTCAAAAATGAGATCTTTGGTGGGAAATCGTTTTTTTATTAATTTCTTATCTAAATAAGTATGCAGGGAAGAGCATTATAGTGCAGATAATAAAAGCTTTTGCTTAATGACGTAAAATTATAAAATAAATATAAAAAAGAGACAATTTTTACACAATATAAAAAAAACATTTTAGCAAAATAAAAAAATACGAATATATCATATGGGAACTATTCCTACATTTTATGTAATATGAAGATTATAAGAATTTATAAGAATTTAGAGCCATGGGCCATATGCAATTAAAAAAAAGAAAGCAGACTATTTATGAACATAAAGCACCATACGCATATTAAATATTTTAAAACAATATTCGTATAACATAGTTGATTCGAACATTAATTTAATTAATATTAAATTATCTATTCACAATGAACGAAACAACTTTATAGTATACGCCATTTTGTTTTATCAGGACGGCCATTTTATGTTGTTTGTGAAAAAATATTTTTTATCTATACTCTACGTGACACTAAAATGGATGAATATTTATTATAGTACCGTTTTTTTCTTTAATTAATATAGAAAGATTTTTATTACTTATTTTATATTTAGTTAATTAATCGTGCAGTTATAAGCTCTAACCCTTTATATCCTACTTCCAGAAAAATGAGATTACTGAAAAAAAAACAATTGCCAAATTCCCGGCTAACTCAAGTAATGCCTAATTTATTACCGGGTTAATAATAATAAAGTCTTATATTAAAACGTGTTAAACTAACGTAATACTAAGCATATTTTGATAAAACTTTTAAATAATAGCAAAGATTACATGTCTTACTAAAAACTTAACATATTTTTTTATTTCATTTCGTATGATTCGCAAATAATAAAAACTAAAGAAACTAATAATATAGCACCATCTTGCTTTTCTAGTCATTTTACAATTCTTTGTCATTTTTTAACTTGTCATGTGTGTTTTAAAGAAACATTCTCGTCCCCGAGTTAGTGCAATCTACTTTTTAGACTAATCTATGATAGAATTACACAAATTCGATTTTTTTTTTACCTTTTACAGTTATACATCTACTATTACAAAGATATGACAGAGATATATTATGCTTAGGCTGTAAGGGTCCAAGTTCTTGCGTCGAAATCTTGACACGTCTATAAATAGCCTATTCACTAACACTTTAAATCACTTGATTCGAATGAAACACAAGAATTAGTTCAGTCTTTTCAATCCTGATCTTCATCAGGTCATTGGAATTGAGAGGTTGATGTAGACCGTCTGCACCCAATGGAAACAGGTGCTGGTATCCTGGACATGCCAGTCCTGGGATCCTTCCTGGGTGCGGCCAATTGTCTAGTGCTTGTTGACCTTTCAAGTTTCCCATCGGACATAACCCACGCTGATGTAAAATCGGCATAGTCTGAATCTTTTGAGCTAGCTCGTGAAAGCGAATCATCACCTTTAGAATAAGTCCTAATTATTTCCTTCATTTTTTCCAAAACCGCTGCATCGTCTTTGGCAGTTTCTGCAGATCTTAGAATGTGTTCTAGAAGAGGACTTAATGCTTTTTGATGTGTTGGAGACCTCAGTGTAGCGCTGCTGGCTCTTAGAGGTGAGTTTCGATTGAAGGCTTGGTTTTGAGCTTTGGGTTTAGTCTTAGGTGATTTGTTTGGATTATCAAAAGTATCTGCTCCAATTGTAGGTCGTGATTTTGTTTTGGTCTGAGTAGGAGCAGTTCTGCCACCCCAAGTATTACGTGCTGTTGGTGGTAATTTAGGTGCCAATTTAGGTGAAGATTGAGGATTGGCAGTGTGCTTAGGACTGGGCGTGTTTCCTCGACTTGGAGTTCGATTTCGTACAGGAGAATGTGGGATTCTACTTGCTTGTCTGCTCCTAATAGTTTTTACTGGTGATTGCGATGCTTCCCGATTTGGTCGAAGACTTTTGCTGGGTGAATTGTTACTTTCGTTACTAATAATGCATTCTGGACTCGCACGATTTGACTTTTCCTCTGTGCTGTTCTTTCTGCCTCCGTAGAATGTATCAGAGAAATCAGTTTTGCGCAGTCCAGTGTTCAAGCTGACGTAGTCATCGACGCGGTCGTTTTTATCTAGGTGACAGCTGTCGTCATGGTCGAGACGCTCTGAAAACAAAAAAAAATCATTTAATGAACGATCATGAACATGTTCGGTACTCATTTTAAAGGCTTTTTTAATGTAAAAATATTTTTTTAATACAGTGTGGTAGATTTAAGCATATCAAATAAGTTTATAGGATCAAACTACTTATTATTGTTGAACTAGCTTTAGATAAAACATTAAAATATACATAATATATAATAACAAGCAGCACTTAAGCAATTTGTAAAGGTCGTAATATCAGCATTGTCTTTAGATTAGATTATATGAATAATCGTAGTATGTCGATCTATTATTCAAGTTCCTGGTTCGCCTTGTAGCTTATTGCCTTTTAAGATGTGTGTTACTTGTTTATTATAGTTGGTATCGTGTGCAAACTGCTGACCGGGGCCAGCTGACAGCCGCCGTGGGAGGCGTGCATGTGTCTCTTTATTTAAAAACCGGTTAAGTGCGAGTCGGACTCGCCCATCGAGGATTCCGTACCAATTTCAGGTTGTAGTTCAAATGGAAGTGCAACTTATAAATGTTGACAAACTTCAGTTTACGAGCATATGCATTCATTTAGTATGAAATGAACTGCAAATATGAGTTTGGTACTAAACACAAATATTTCTAAAATAAAGAGACTTTTTACAATTTTTTCTTTCCATTAGTAAACAGAACGGATCTAGGTTAAGACACTCTAATCCTCACGCGAAACTAAACACCGCGTGATTTTTACCAGGTCAGACTCAAAATTGACAGACTAACGTCATAAACCATTATTGTTATTCACAAAAAAATGTATCTAATCTACAAAATAATGTGATATCTAATAAAAGTAATCCCAAACTATTTGTCGGCATCCTTTGTTTGTCAGCTATCTATGAACAAGTAAATACTACTATGATAAAATTTATAGACAGAAACAATTTATTAATCATGTTATTAATTTATGCAAAAAACAACAACTGCAATAATTCATTCATCTTATCCGACTCATTATAAATGATAATTCTAGTGTTGAAGTCTTGTGGACAGTATGAAAAAAGGATAGACTCTTATCTAATTCATTAAAAAACAGTAATAAAACATAGTTTTATTAACGAAACTATTCGTCGCCCGCATCTTTGTTTGAATATGGAGCTCAATGGTGTACCAATGCTTAATGGAGCTCATGGCTTACGTCCCATAGTGGACGAGGATAGGCTGGTGATAATGATGATGATTTTAGTTTGTGGGGACTTAAAGACATTTTTTCCGTTTCCGTATGCATTTCTAGAAATCTTCTCTTATAGCTGCCCTACCCTCCCTAACCGACCTAAACGCCACATTTCAACTTCTCAGTCTAGTAGTTTCTTTCTCTTTCAACGGATTTTTCAATTATTATTTTTTTTTTCAGCTTCACGCTATATCCCGCACATAGCAGCGTAAGCAGATAAAACCTACTTATAAGATACTCTGATCCACATTAGTGGCACTAAACGCCGCGCTGTGTCTTATTTACGGAGCGAGAAAATGAAAATATGATTAAATAACAAATAATTTCCCCAAATAGCAATCGAACCAACACGACTCGACGATCGACGACGACGTATCGATTTTAAGTTCGCCAAATTCACAATAACAAGTCAAAAATTCAAAATAACAAGTACACAGGCACATACGTACACACAAACGTACATACAACAGTACAAAACCTTAACCTAAGCCTTTATTTGGTCGCCACATTGTGTTCTTTAAAGAATGTTTGAATCACCCCTCGATGTTTTCAAATACTCTCACGTCTGAACGAGTTCCCATACATTTAGGTTTTAATATTTTGGACCCTAAATTTAGGAACCTAAAGCCTAGATTACTTAAATTATTTCAGCTCTAAACAGTAGTATTGTTCCTATCAAGGACCTAAGTTTAGCTTTCGATTCAAATTGTCCTTTCACTTGTTTGATTTTCGATTTCGAAAACCTATTGTTACATATATTATGATTCTGTATAATACCTGCATTCTGAGGCTACGTTGCGTAGTGGGACTGTATCTGGCTGTAATGGCGATGGTCGTAGGTTCGATCCCCACTTAAGAGAATTATTATATCTAAATTATTTTTATTTTCCCGTCTTATAAAACAATATGAGAAGTTAAATTCTGCTTCTTGCTTTTCTCGACATACAATTTCTTTAAAAGTTTGTGACGAGTGGGAAACGAAGTGTCTAAACACTAGGTTAGCTCTGTGTTTCCATGAACTTCTATTGTTTAATAATATTCTTTCACTCAGTGACACACACATATCACTGCTTCTTACGTAGTGATAAAAATTATTTAGGATAGTCAGAGGGAACCCAGCGGATTCAAGTATCCGTTCCCCACAGTACACTGAAGAATAATCGCGGCGTTGGGTTCCGTTTTCAACATGCAAAGCCTCAGAAATTAGAGCGCAAATGAGGAAATAAAGGTCACCAAAGACCACTCTCCTAACCGAGTCAAAGCCATTCAAAAATTCATCTCCGACCAAATAAATTGGTGATTGCGTCAATACAGGACGTTGTTTTGACAATTCAAATAGTTCTAGAAAATTCTTCATACAATTACATATCCCATACTCTATAGCTATCAATAATAATAATCATACGCAAATCGTTTCGTATATCATTATATATATTCTTTATTTGGTAGGATCGATTCATTGTTAGGCCGCCAATATGGAAGCTAGATGACATTACTTAAATGTCAAAAAAGTTAGGACGTTATTCTATCAGGATGTAGTATGAAAATTAATATATTTATTTTAATTTGTTGTTGGGAATGGAATGTCTAAACAGTGGGTTCTCTCTGCCTACCCAGCTGTGTTCGGGATACAGCATAAAACTGATTTATTTATTTTTATTTTAATGTTTTTATCAATTTACGATATGTTACCAGAAACTTAAGTGATTAAATACTCTGTTCTGTGAGAGCTTCATATTATATTCCGCATATAGCAGAGTAGGCAGAGGGAACCTAGTGTTAAAACACTCCGTTCTCCACTGACAGACCAATTTATGAGACATTGCGTATTGAGTGACGGAATTCAACAACGCGCTCTGTCTTATTTATTATTAGAGCGAAGAAATTAAAATAATGGACATTAAGTAGTATATATCTAGTATTTAATACACCGATTACCTAACTTACTCTATGCGGGATACAAAGTGAAGTTAAATACTTATTTGATTTCTGTACAAGTTATATAATTTTCAAATATGAGAATCACAACAAATCTCACAATTGAACGTCAAAATTCGTAGAAACCGCAAGAAAAGCTAAAACCAATATAATTCCATATAAGTAAATACAAATAAAGAGTAATTTCTAACACTTGTATAAATAATGCGAATATTTCTACAATGACTTCACATTTTTGACACCATGGTCGATCAGTCGGGAGTGACTAATGTGACTGCTATATATGAGATGTTTGCGGGTTCACATCTAGGAATAAGTGCCTAATGGATCCAGTTGTGAAAAAATATATATTTCCAAGTGACAATTGATTATTTGGTGGTTAAGGGTTTGAACCAATAACCACCGCTAACAGGGATTCTATATGTTAGTTTCACGCGGCATCCTGCTAATTTAGAAGTGTAAGCTGAGAGAACCTTGTATCAATTCAGGGCACAAAATGACCGGAATTCAACGCCGTGCAATATCTATTTATTATAACAGAATGAGAGAAACTAAAATAATTATTTCTCTCAAGTGAAGATTCTCAAGTGATTTTCTCTACATTGTCGTATAAGAACTTAAAACTTTTAATATAAATTTAATCTATATATATAAAAGGACTTGTCCTCACTGACTGAGGTAAGACGCACGCACAGCCGTAACCGCTTATGGTAGGTACGTGAAATTTGGACAGATGTTTACTTTCGTAATCTGGACATCCACTAAGAAGGGATTTTGAAAAATTTCGACCCTAAAGGGGTAAAATAGGGGTTCAAAGTTTGTATGGAAAAAAAATTAAATCGGCACCGATTTTTATAAAATTTGAAATTTAAATTTTTAAAAGTATTTAATTGAACACGTATTTCATCGTTTTCTAGAATTCTCCCCCTAAGGGTGCAAATAAGGGGTTGAAAGTTTGTATAGAAAAAATCTTTAATCACCATCGATTTTTATAAAATTGATATTTAGACTCTTAAAAATATTTAATTGAACATGTGTTTCATGGTTTTCTAGAATTCACCCCCTTAGGGTGCAAATAAGGGGTTGAAAGTTTGCATGGAAAAATCTTCAAATCGCAACCGATTTTTATAAAATTTGAAAATTTAAGAGTCTACTCTTAAAAATATTTCATCGAACACATGTTTCATGGGTTATTAGAATTCACCCCTAAATACGTAAGCGAAGCTGCGCGCGTCCGCTAGTCTACAATATAATATTAGATCGCAGCTTTTGATTTGGTGCAAGCAATGAACTACGACATGATGGTACGTAACAATGTAGCCACACACCGAGACGGACGGAAATGCACTTTTCTATATATATCTACTAACTAATCACCCGCGACTTCGTTTATATGTTTCTAATTATGTAACTAAATTAATCTTATACCAATTAATCCTAAACCTATTCCTAGTTGAAGTATTTTTTTTAGGTTCATCAAAAAAAATCTATTTTACCCTAAACTAGATTAGAACCTACGAATCGTATAACTATACGTAGAAATATTAAAGTGACAACGTCAGTTGTGTTTGTTCAATGTTTTCATATGAATGAAACAATATATGTAGGTAAGCAATTAAAATTTAACCGGAACAAATAATTAGTACATATTTTAGTAATAATTTTCCACATTTCTTAGGTGTTATGTATGTTGATAAAAAATACTATGCCTCATTTAATGTTCTAACCATTTAATAATTGATAGAAAGGCTACGCATATAATAGTTCCTGTCAGACCGTGACGGATGTTTGTCGAGCACAATTGCAAGCTTACAAGTTATTATAGAATGTTTATTTTTATAAAACACATTTATAGATTACTGTTCCTATTTCTCTATTTTTAAATTCTTGATTTAGTAAAATACTCTTAATTTATAAAGATATGTCTAAGCAGTATTTGAACCTAAAACTTTTTAACGAGAGAAAGCATATATATCAAATATACTTAGAGGACGTAAAAATAATCTTACCACTAAAATCAGCGTCGTCCATAGAATTCTGACTATGCAGCGAGTATCTGTTCGTCGTTTTCGTTGATGGTGAGCCCTGTGTAGATCCAGCTACCACCCCCAGACTTCTGTATCCTTCATCTGACACTTCGGATCCATTATCTGAAGCACTTTCCGTCGCTGGAGCAGGAGACACTGGCCTTGGACTCTTATTTCTCACGGTATGAGGCGAAGGAACCAAATGGTTCGTAGAGATGATTTTGGTCCTACGATCTGGTGAAGAGGAATGTCTTCCTGGACTGTTATTTCTTGGCGTCAAGTATTTCCTGTTTGGAGAAGCAGCCCTGTCCACGTCACCCAAATATGGCAAGCTATTGCCATCCAATTTGTTATTCGATTGATAGTGTACTGATTTTGGATCGTCAGCATAAAGCTTTGAATTGTATTGCAATGACATTGGCTCATATGTTTTGGGCTCTTTGTAATCTTTGTATGGAAGGGAAGTCGGACCAGGGTCGGGTCTCTCGTAAGTGACAGTGGCGCCGGCGAGGTCATGCTTAGGTCGCGCCAAACGGGCTGATAGCGAAGTGCGATGCTGAGCCTTGCAACGGCATGGGTCATGTTTGTCCAGATAATGGGCGAGGGTATCCCATCCTCCTCCTACTCGCACCATAACGTGGGAACGCAGGATCTGCAAAAAAATAGTTTATTTTAACAAAAAAGAAGAAATTATAATCAATTTTCATTTAGATAAATACTTTCGATATCTTATCTTATATTTCTGAGGATTTCCTTAGACTTTAATAAAACTAATGGGTGTAATTAAAAGCTGGCGATAAAATAACACGTGTTTATAATTTACTATCGCTATTACATAACTGGTCTATTTCCATCTTGAGCGGAGCATCGTTTAAGGCCTCATTGATGAATCATTCGCCCGATCGTTTCCTATTTTGGGCAAATCAAAACTCTGATATTTTCTAAATGGTTTGACGTGTGACCTTTATTTAAAAGTGATCTGTTACAATCAACAACTTTGGAATATATGAAATATATTATAATGTTTTTAATTGTATTTTTAATCACGTACGAATTACTGTTATTTTCTTGCTCTCATAAGGTAAAGTGCGTCTGCGTCTTAAATTCTCCCGGAAGGCGAAGAACGAGATGTCTTGACATCCAAATTTCTTAGTCTATTCTGCTATGTGCAGAATAAAATTAAAATAATTTAAAAAATAATATAAACACTAGAGAATTGCTCAGATGCTAGTTTACTAAGTATAGAACCTTAATTAGAAAATCTGTTCCAAAGTTATTTTAAGGAGTTCTATTTTATACTAGAAACCAATATTTCCGACCATTCTATCGAGACACCTGATAGCCTATACATTTAATGGACCACCAGATCAGATATTGGTATTTCTATTTGGACCGCCAATCAGCCCTTATTAAGCGAGGCAAGGTTTGGACCTAAACGGCGAAAGACCGAGGTCGATAAACAAGTGAATTGATCTTTTAGTTATTTCAAATATTTGAAAGAGTTACTCTAACTCTTAAGTTATCGTATAAACTAGCTTTTAATCGTGGCTTGGAATGGATGTGTAAAACAAATTCTAAATACGGGAGGTAACTCTAGCTGCTGGTACAGTACGTTTAATTGAAACGATTAACGCTATGTGAATGTCTATGCTTGTTCCAGAGCAATGAAATGAAAACAATTCAAACTCCAAATGGGAATCGAACTCACAACCGTCGCGAAGACAGCCTCGTATATTTAATAATATTATAGTATTTATATTAAAGTAATTAATTAGCCAGCGTCGTTTCACTTGCTCGCTATGTGGCATTACAAGTAGCGATACATCAATGTCATGTGTTCTTCCTGCTCACCTCTAATGTTGTTTTGTACTAAGTTAGATCTTAACTTGACTTTATTGTCTACTTTTGTATATATATAACATGTTAGTTTTATTTTTACTTTCACATTATATACCATATTGTTATAAATGTGAGTGACTCCATTCTCCATTTTTCATTCGAAATAGGGATTTTGCAAAACTCAACGTCGTCATTTCTCTTACTAGAGCGGGGAAGTAAAATAATGTTTGATTATATTATTATTTATTCTAAGAAGCACGATATTGCGGTTTTACCAATATATCGCCATCGAACCAATTAGGACGTAACTGATTGGACGTGTTGATACGAGCATGTAGTAGCATCTTTAAATAATCGAAGTGTAAAGTTAACGGGAACGTATAAAGCTTACATAAGTAAAGAAAAATTAAAAAAAACATAAGAAATAATAAACTTACTCTAACAAATATCAACATCCGCGTGTCACCAATCCTATATTTTCCTTCAGAAACTCTCACCATGGGGAACTGTGTGGGGCAGGAGCATCTCTCCACTAGATCCCTGACTCTCTCATCCAAACTCCTCAAATCATTAGTCACCAACTGAGGCTGAGGTCCAGAAGGCACCAAGCCCAAAGCAGAATCATCTGGACGTAATTCCTCTCCAGCCAATTCCCTCTCAATTTGCTTCTCCATTTGAACAAGCAACGGAGCTGGCATACCCAATACTGCGCCTTTTCTTGCAACTTCTAGGAGACATAGCACGACGTGTTTTTCGTTCTTTCTTAGGCATAAATCATCAGTTTCGAATAGTAAGCATTCGAGGATGCCCAAAGCTCTGCGACACCATTCAATAAAATTTGACAGATTATCTCTGGCAAAGAAAGTGCCAGCTTTGGCAGCAGGTAGCATGTTGACTGGAGGTCTAGTGCGCAGTGCTTTTGCCAAGGTTAAGGCATCTTCAGATTCTGGAGCTGGAGCGTCGAGGATGAGACGAGCTGATTCACGGACTGCATTCGCGTGCTGAAACAAAAACATTGTATTTAATACTATTATTCCTTTAAATGCAATAGTAACATATAGCTCTGTTCCCCGTTTTTCATTTAAAAAGAGATTTATGCGACATAAGAAAATAAGACGCCATGATTTATTTAAATAGACTCAGTACTCGTTTATAACTCATTTGGTACAGTAATGACGTAATTACATTTTTTTAATACAACAAGTTAAATGAAATAATAAACAAAATTTGAAGGGACAAATATCTCAAACCAGTTGCACTGGCGGAACTCAACGCCGCGCATATATTTTATTTATTTATTTGTAAATAAACAGAGGTGTACATGTCTAATTATCTCAACGATACAAGCTGTATGTAGAGCAAGACAAATCTGTTGTGTTTTCTAAACGCACCGCTTTCATTATACCACAAATTATTGTAACAATCTGTTTATTTACTTTACATGGTAATAATTAATTAGTGTTTTTTTTTTCGTATTAATTTTATTTTTGCTTCTAAACTGTATTAATAAATATTTTATTTTGTAAATCGTTGTGGCGCTGTGGGATTTTAATTGTAATTGTGATGGTTCGGAGATCAATTTCTACTCGGGGGAATGACTGCATATACAGGATGTCCCAGGAGTCAACGATAAGACGAAAACAGGTGATAGACCAAGTCGTAACAGTTATGGGACTCCTGGGACATCCTGTATATATATATTTTATTTTATCGCTCTTCTATTTATATTAATGTGAAAGTTTGGGACAGTGAGATGGTTTACGTAAAAACTACGGAATAAGATGAAACTTTAGAGTAATATAGCTCAAAATAACACATAGTCTTTAATTTATATGAAGATTTTTAATAATTTTGCTATAATATCAAAAATTAATAAAAAGTTTAAGCGGACGAAGCCGCGTTTGGGACGCTAGTATTTAAAATAAAATTTGAAAAAAAATTACAAACTAATGCAATCACATTATTAGAATGTAAAATCTCAACAACTGAACGGATATGTCGTAGAAAAAAATATTAATTGAATCTTGTACCGCGGCGCCACACGCCCATATATGACAGAAGTAATGAACTACCAAATTTGGTGCCCTATCTTAGATTGAGACGTGTTTTTTGAGCGTATTTCACAACTTTCCTAGATTAATTTGTTATTTTCAACAGTTAAGTGTTCTCTTTACTGTCTTAACTTTGTTTTCTTTTATTTTTCTGTGGAGCTAGTCAAACACTTGTCAGTGTCGAAACACTGCGTTCTCCATGGAAATCAACGTCGTGATTTGTTCACCAGAATGGAGAAAAATAATTATTTGACAAAAGTTAACAACCGTCGCGATTACAGTCAGACGCTTGCACACTACTTTACGAGGACCTCAATTAAAATGATCTTAAGATTTAAGTCAATTTTTAAAAAATCATCAGTACAATTTACAGAAAACTTTAGGCAATTACATCATCATTGTTGCATATAGCAGGGTAAGCAGAGGGAACCTAGAGGCAAAACTCTTAATCTTCCTACCAGATCGAAGAAATCAAAATACTAATTCCTCAAAAGCCACGTTCGCCGCGCTAACAGTAAAACTTGAAGAAATGTTTTCGAGAAATGATCACATCTACATACATTCATAACGCAACCGTCCTTTCATAGTAAATCACCTGTTTATGCTAAAAGCGTGTTCAAAGTAGCGTTTTGCAACGCACATTGTTAGACACACCTTCGAATAGACAAAGGATCTTGGAGACGGTCTTCTAACTTAAATACCGTCTAACTTTTGAATACGTTACGTTTCTAGTCTGTTTGTTAGTGAGTGGAGAGAAGTGTCAATTTGATTTAAATTTATATTTTTTTTAAATAATATTTTAACCAGTTCCCAGGTTCCTTCTGTCTTCCGGTGTGCGGGATAATGTGTAAAGTTATTTTTATCTCTACTCTACTGTGGTTTTAATTTCTTCGAGAATTAACTTAGTGTTAAGACACTCCTTTCCCTCCGTACTACCTAAGTTTCGTGACATTACGTAAAGTAATATTAAGTAGAATGATGTAATTTAATGCTATATATTTTAAGTTTTAATATTAACCAGAAATCGAATCCCAATCCCCTAATTAATGTCATACATTATCTTTTATACAAACAACATATTTAAAATAAACATATTATCATAATTTCTTAATACCAGAATTTCATCGGTCACTGTATTTAAATAATTTATGGTCCATAATAAGATGCTGTAGAGTGAAATTAAGAGTAATCAATATTTATGTATGTTTGTATGTATAATTGTATGATCTTCGAAATAATAGACTGTTATTAGCTTCTTTTTCATATGAACTTCATATTTACAAGGCCTTTTACATTAGCATTGTTTATTTTAAGCATTTCACAGTAAATTGGTTATGGGTTCGATTATGACGAAGAGATATATTTTTTAATTTTTATTGTTTTTTCTGTCAGGCACTCAGTAATAGTAATGTTTTTTATATATAGATTGCACTTCAACAACTAAATGAGTTATCAGAGGATGTGCTCAGACCTTATCTTAAGGGGCGCTAAATGTCAAGATAAATGAATCATGTTTCAATAGTTACTTATTTTTAGGGTTCCGTACCTCAAAATAATAAAACGAAAGCCTTATAGACTTACTCTCTTGCCCGTCTGTTTGTCTGTCAAGACCATTTATCTCAAGGTAGAACATGCATATATCGTTTTTGCTGCCTTTACAGCTTTCCAACCAAATTCGAGACATTACGTGTTGAAAAGGGCAAGTTAACGCTGCTTTTTATCTTGATAGAATATAAATAATCCAGTGTCCTGAGTGGAAATCGAAACTACAAAAACCACACAGCACCACGACTTAACAGATGGAACCTAGGAACCTCGATACCAGAGCGAATTGATAAGAATATATAACTGAACTTAATTACTTAAAATATATAACTATATCATAATAAAAGGTACTAAACATAAAAGGTTCAGTTATTTATGTTCTTGCCTATTCTTGTACGGAGTTAAATGCGGCGAACCAATTACATACTTCTATTATCTTAATAGCTTACCTTATAAAGCGATCGATATAGATTGTATAATTATGTTTAAATATTCAATAAATTTACTCTATCGTTGCGCAGTAAGTGTCTAACTAAGTGGACGCGACGGTAGTAAATTCGAATACTAGATAAATTTACTCCCATACAAAGCCTTTACTCCATAGCAATGTAGGCTGAGGGAACATAGTGTAAAGACACTCCTGTCCATCTAATTTTCAAGACACTGTGTCTCAATGCTTTATCTCGTTACTAATTACTAGAGTTAGGAAATGAACGTTAATCATTCCCTCAAGTAAAAATTGAACCCGCAACCCTCATGCTTGCAGTCAACCCACTCTGTGCCACGAAGGCCTCAAAAATTAAGTAACGGATATATGTTACAATAAAAGCTAGTCACTAACTTAGTGTTAACAGTATTTAGTGTCAAGACACTCTACAGTGGTGAACACCACTATACAACTTTTTGATTGTGCGTTATTCAACCAGAACTCAACGCTTTCCTACAATGATGGAGAAATAAAATAAGACTATAATGGTATGATGTCATATGAAGATATAGTGACAAATCACTACGAATATTTAACTGTTTCCTTACAGATTTTTTTATAATGTCCCAGAATTAGAACCCACTACCATCGCCCACAGTACTTACTTATATGAACAGGAAGTAAAACAAAGCCTAGATCTGGATTTAATTTAAATTCACAATCGATGCCTGCCTCTATAAATGATAATAGCTGCAACTACGAGTACTTATTATAGCGGATACTTGGCGCCGGGGTGTGTATGATGCTTGAATTATAACAATATATACCTAAGTACTAGATATGTCTAGACATAGAGACGATAGTAGTGGGTTCGATTCTCATTTGGGGAATTAAATATTTAATATTTTCATGTCCTTGCTTTGGTAACCTCAATAAAAATAATACCTCAATACACAATGCCTCAAGATTTCGGCGGAAAGCGGAACGTAAGTGTCTTGATTGGAACGGAGTGTCGCAACACTATGTTATCACGTTCTCTATATCTACCCTGCTATATGCAGGATACAGCGGGAACATAAAAAAAATTAAGAATATTACTTTTTTTCTTATATCAGGATGAACAAGGATAATGTAATGTCAAGACACTCAATTCTCTTCTTTAAGATTCACTTAAAACATTTCACAGAACTCAACTCCAAGCACTGATAAATATAGGTAATCATTACCCCGAGTGGGTACCAACCCACAACCGTCGTTAACACTGTAACTGCGCCACATGGACCTTATTTTCCTTATCATTATAAATTCTGAACGTCAAGGCAATTTCAATGTTTTATATAATTCGCGTAATGGCCGTTTAGCGTGAATTTAGCGAAACTATTGAATAATTGATTTGTTACGGTTAGATTTTCGTTTTGGAGGACGAATAGATGGACTCGTGTTTTTTTATTTATTTATTTAAATAGTATATTTAAATATCAGCTTCACCTGTATCACCCATAAAGCGGAGTAAGCAGAGGGAACCTAGTGTTAAGACACTCCGTTCTTCATTTTCTGCTGGATTCTGGAGGCATTGCGTCTTGAGAACCGAAACTCAACGCTGGGCTTTTTGCCCTGGTGCCAGAGCGAAGAAAATATAACTTTAAATAAATATTTTATTTCCACTAGTGAGAATGCCTTACGCCTATGTTAAAACCTTCTCTACTTTAAATCCTAATTTTCGTGGCATTAAATATTCAGTGGTAGAACTCAACGGGTTATGTTTTTCTTAGCTTCACGCTGTGGGATACAGCACACAGTAGAACTAGCAGAGGAAACCTTCTAACAGGTGTTGAGACACTCCATTCCCATCGAGACACTGACGTTATGGTTAGGAAACACATAATATAATACAAATTAAAAAAAATCTCTTGTTGGTTTGGGTTTAATATAATATATTATATATAATAAAATAAAATAAAATGACTCAAAATCGATCGACCTTGAAGTAAAATAAGATTCGCCGAAATAAAAAACTGGTACCATCGCATCGGTTGTCGAACTTTGATTTGTGTTTCGTGCAATACCGGCTTGCTTTATACATACGAGTATATACAGATATACACGCTATATACCGCACACAGTAGGGTAGGCAAAGGGAACCTAGTGTTAAGTTATACTTCATTCTTCATTTTCCGGTGAATTTTCCGAGGCACTGTGTGTTGAAGGGCGGATCTCAACGCTGGGCTTTTGCCTTGGTATCAGAGCGGATATATGAATAATACTTTTAAAATATTCTATTCCTGTTATTAAACGGTTTTATTTAGCTCACCCCGTTTGTTTATTTGTTTGTTTGGGTCGAATTTAGTAATTGAAATTTAACCCTCTTCCCGTTAACCGATTGATCTGAAATTTGGTATACGCCTTTGATTCTGGTGACAATACAATTATCCATATTCAATATTATTGTGAATCCAAGATGGCCGCCGCTACAAGATGGGGGACAACTTAGTTTTTTTCAATCCCATCAATATGGATATCAAATGAAAGGGCTTGTCAAGTAGAATTCAGTGGACTATACAAAATCAAAATCCAAGATGGCCGCCACTACAAGATGGCGGACAAGTTAGTTTTTTTCAATCCTATCAATACGGGTATCAAATGAAAGGGCTTGTCAAGCAGAATTCAGTGGACTATACAAGATCAAAATCCAAGATGGCCGCCGCTACAAGATGGCGGACAAGTTAGTTTTTTCGATCCCATCAATATGGGTATCAAATGAAAGGGCTTGTCAAGTAGAATTCGGTGCACTATACAAAATCAAAATCAAAGATGGCCACTGCTACAAAATGGCGGATAATGTAGTTTTCAATCCCATCAATATGGGTATCAAAATAAAGGGCTTGGTAAGTATAATACAGTATACTATACACAATTACAATATGAATCTCCCACCTAAGTCAAGATCTGGTATCCTGTCGAGGACTGTGTGGCTATAGGGTGCCTAAAAATGATACGTCGCTAGGGGTACCACCCAAGGTAAAAGGTAAAAGCGCGCCGAGAACTGTATGGCACTAGGTGGATAAAAA
>JAEBDU010012896.1:247183-311002 GCA_016802625.1 Heliconius numata
TGCAATATAAAACCGTTTAACTTAAAATTTTTTTTTTACTTTTTTATATTTTAGATTAGCTTTACGTTCAAATCGGCATAAAGCAGAGTAGTTGTACTCCGTTTAAAGAATATAATGCCCATCGTTTTACCATGTTACCAAAGCGAGAAAATTATAATAATGAATTCCCCCGAATGGGAAAAGAACCCATAATCATCGTGTATCATTTACAGTAAGTCACTACGTTCCTGCGTATAATCACTATGCAAAATAAAACGCCCAAGATAACAACACCAATGAAGGTAACACCACATCGTGTCCTGACTTTTAAAGCGTGCTGCGATTTAATTGTTGATTAAATATAGAAGAATACATCTGGATGTAAACACGATGTTTGCGGGTTCGATTCCCAGTAGCAGGAATTAATTATTTTAATTTCCTTGCTCACTAACAACAAGAGGCGCCGCGTTTAGTTCGACGGCTTCGACCACTCAACGCAAATTCGAAAATTTAGCTGGAAAGTGTGACAGAGTGTCTTAACACTGGTTTCCCTCTCCCCAACCTGCTATTTGCGGGATACAGCGTGAAGATAAAAACACCTTTGAATCGTGTCGCGAATTAATTGTTCATTAGGAATCTACGCAAATCATCGTAGATACGATTAATTAACATTTCTTTAATTAAATAATGTATGAGTTAACGTCAATGTGGTCAAGTTATGAGAGAGTCTTGTTGAACACAGTGGTTATAAGTTCACATTCTAGTTACAGAAATGTTATTATGGAGGTACCTACCTTTTATCGTTTACGTCTTTTACGTATTGAGTGTGGAAATTAACGCCGCACACGCTCGCCTCGGTACTAGAGCGAGGTAAATTAAATATTACGCGAAAATATTAAATATTTCAATGAGTGGATATAGAACCTACAACCTGTCGCGCCACAAGTGACGGCGAATCTCTTCTACAGTGAAACTTTCATAATTTTACTACTCAGTAAAAAAATCGAATTTAAACATTAATAAATATACCATTCGAATTAAAATCCATCGGTTTTTTCGTCGCTTGAATAAAACCTCAAGTTCACAATCAGTCCATTCCTCAAGGGACGTCTCAAGACACCATCTAATGATAATTTATTATGAAACTGACTCTACCTTAATATCAATGACCGATTTTCGTTTTATAAATGATAGAGACTTAACTCTGTCGATTTATAATATACAAATGAATGTACTGTCGGTTCAATTCCCAGTGGAGGGATTGTTCATGAACAGAATAAAATTATAGAATCAACAGGCAATGCCTCCAGAATTCGGCGGAAAATGGGGAACAAAACGTTAACTCTGGTCAGCAAAATATAAAAAATAATAAAAAATTAGAAAAAATCCAAGCATTTGCGAAAATATCTAACAGATGACCTGAAGGGACCTCGCAATGTGACCTTAGTTCCTTTTAGGGTTCAACCGGCATTACCTCGAGATATTATCTCGATGACTACTACAACTATAGTAGGTACTCGAGTACTGACTAACTCTACGGAACACCAAATTTGGTAATTCCTTGTTTCTAGCTATTTGTACACTTTAATTGATCTTGACAACTTCCTGATTTATTATTGTCATTAATCATAATAATTGAGGCCACCGCGATGAAGTGGAACAGCGTCTTAATATCCCACAAATAGCAGGGGGCAGAGGGAACCCGGGAACCTAGTGTTAAGGCACTTCCGTTCTTCACTTTCCGCCGAATTCTACAGCCATTGCGAATCGATTGTTCTGTTATTCAACTCGCAAAGTCTTGAAAAATGGAATGAAAACTGTCACACAGCCATGCGGAACAAAATACACTGTTTTTCTTTTCGATTATCTTCATTTTCCCACTCTCGTAAAGAAAGTGCCTCGAATCCGGTCGGAAAGATGAGAACGGAGTGTCTTGACACTACTAGGACCTATTTGCTGTAAGCGGGATACAGCGGGAAGCTGTTCTCAATTATTTACAAAGTGAATTCATCCAATTACACCTAATAAGCATATCTCATTAACATTACGTAAGGAGTCACGGCTACTACAGCATTTATCTGCATTTATAGCATCCGGGTTTAAATATTCTATTAACTTGTCAATATATGTTCCATTTGTTATTTTAAATTTGACATACATATATCTATACACATAAAACTCTTCCTTTACTGAGTGATTGACAGACAACGAACAGACGAAACTACTGGACATAGAAAGTTGAAATTTAGTAGGTAGATTGGGGCGTGTAGGGGTCTCGAAACGAAATTTTTGAGAAAAAGAAATTTTTTTACCCTTTTACGTATTAAAGTTTTATATTTTATGAAGACGTAGAAGTGAGGTAATATACCCTATAGCCTTCGTCAATAAATGAACTACCCAACAAAAAATTTGTTTTCCAATTCGAACGAATAATGGGTGAGATACCGCTTTAACCCAACAAACTCTACAACTTTATAATATTAGTATAGACTAGGCTTAAAAGGCTATATCTAACAGTAGACATCATAAGGCTTATGATGATGATAATGATAATCATCATATTATCATGATAACTATAATGACGATGTGTTTCCCAAAACTACAATATAATATGGGGAACAGAGTATCTTGACATTAGGTTCCCTCTGCCTACCCTACTGTATACAGCGTGATCATAAAAAAAATAATATCAGCAATTTATATCCAACGCACGCGCCTCATTGGCGTCAACATAATAATATTAAAGTCAACAATTTACCTTATCACCATATATGGTAAAAAAATCCTGTTCATTTATACTTAATTTGTTTCATTCATCACTTCCTCTCTGGGTGTAAGTAATCAACGTTTTAAATCAGTTTTGTAAGTCAGTCACCCCAGTCACGGTGAGGCTGGGGCCTTGAGTCAGTCAGCCCTTATATGGTCATAGTAACGACTTCCAGGTTAGTCAAATATAATGTTTTTTTATATATATAAAAAATATGTTTTTCCGTACGTGTGTTTAATATGTTTTTTGTAAATATTGCGGTGATATATTTTATTTGTGGTATTTGGGAGGACGAGATAATTTCTTATGTTGTTGCGGAATTAAACGCCGCAAGGTAGACAAAACAGGGATACTTGTCTTACATTAAAAAAGTAAGAGATAGGATAGTTCTATTAATAAGTCACTTCTTTCGATATTTCCTTTTTTAAATTTTTCGACAACAATTATTTGTATGAAAATAATTTTATATTGATTCAGCTGTTGTAGTTAAAAGATATAATATAGCATTCGTATCATTTTTGTATTTATTTTTGTTGTATGAGATAATGATTAAAATAAGTATACTTCTAAAGGTAAGTTACCTAAAGTAATCTTATAAAATGAAAAATATAAAAAAATATGTAATAATAACTCTAGGTAGGAATCGAACCCATAAACAAAGAAAAAAAACAACCTTTCCACTACCAATTGCTTTCAAGTTATTTCCATTTCGAACACTCAATTATACCAGAATAAGGAATTTCGATAAACCTCTTGACTTTAACGCTTCCATATATGGTAATGTCACAGAGTAATTGAAAATTGTAGTCGCTAACATATTAAAATTTATATTTTAAGTGGCCGTTGTGGCGCAGTATAACGTGATCGTAAGCGCTGCGGTTATGAGTTCGATTCCCATTTGAGAACATTAATTATTTTCTTATCTTATCAGATAACAAGATTAAATGCGATGATAAGTTCCGGTATTGAACTGTAATGTCTTGAAAAATTTGGCGGAAAGTGAGGAATGGAGTGTCTCAACACTATATACCGCCTGTCTATTCTACTATATCTCTGTCTACAATCATATATTATTTCAATGTGCCATCATTTATTATTTAACTAAAAAAGTACTCTTAGCTAGAAAAAATATACTTATTTAATAAAATTTTTAATTAAGATTAAAATATTACATAATTACAAAAAAAAATATTAAAATAAAAAAATAAAAAAAAGCAAAATGTGCGATGGCCGGGAATCGAACCCGGATCAACTGCTTGGAAGGCAACTATGCTGACCATTACACCACCATCGCAACTGACATAGTAGACGAAATATTACAATCAAATAGTCTCAATATAAAAATATAATATTTTTTATTATAAATCATTGTTTTTATTACTAAGTTTTACTCTAGAATTATAGTTTTTTTTTGGGATTAACACTCTTCTTCCCGGACTATAAGCGTAAAACAGGATTAGTTCCCGTGATAAAATCTGTAAAAACAACCTAGTGTGAAAACACTATCTGTTTCCCAAGCACTTCCAAATATCACATTCGAAAAGTTGCTTGTTGAGTAGCGGAGCACAACGCTGCGACCGCTCATTACCTTGTTGTCTTGAAAATTAAAATAATTCATCCCCCGAGCCATCCCATTTTGAATCGAACCCACAACCATCACGTTTACAAACAGATACTACGCTACGACAGAAATTTAAGCAAAAATCTAATAGAACCATATCAAACTAAGACATAATAAATCCATCTACAAAACACAAACAATATTTTGATTGTTCAACGCGACAAGGTGCTAACTGCCAGTTGCGAACCGCACGAGCGCACAAAACCAGTGATGTGGGAAGAAATCAACCGATAAAATGTATGACGATTATTGACAAGAGATTGCTTCAATGAATAATTAAGTTACATAGTATTTTATAGAGGGATGAGAAGACTATATTTTTTTATTTTTTTCTTCACGCTGTATCACGCATATAGTAGGGTGGAAAGTGGGAAAGTGGGAACTTGGGAACTCAGTGTTAAGGCACACTTATCTATGATGACATTTCCGTTCCCCACTTTCTGCCGAGTTCTCAAGGCATTGTACGTTGAGGGCTTAAGAGACAAAAAATAAAGTTAAATTCCTCCGTTGCCCATAATTCGAAAAATCTTAAGATATTAAGTTGCGGAAACTAATATAAGTTTTTATTTGCAACTTGAAAAGTTCCTGAGACGAGCGCGTTCAACCAAACAAACTTTTTACTGGCATTTATAATATAAGTAAACATATACAGATTAAATAAAACATAAAATACGTTGGCAGCCCTGCGCTATGCGCCGGCGCATCACAATTACTTCACTTTGTAGAACGCCGCCGGTTGATCGTGATTGCTGAGATTATTATACAGACACCATGTTTATGTTTATATGGAAATTATTATGTATTAATTATGTTATATTATACTAGTATTAACTTGTGGTTTTGCTTGTGTCACATGGTAGAAACTAAGAGTTATGTATGACAGATACTCATACTAAGTGCAGGAGGTAACTCTGATAGCAGATGCAGTAGGTTATATCGAAAGTATCGACCTAATATAATATACCTTATATATGGAACTTCATACTTCCTTATATAGAAGTATATTTGAAATTGTCAGTCCAACACTAAAAGAAGAATAGACTTTTAGAATTTGGATAAGTAGTTTCTTAGATTAGCGTGTTTAACTTCAAACTCCAACAAAACAAACTTTTGATTTTTTTTAGCCTCATTTCCTCATCAAAAATCAATTAAAATTTTCATTTCCTCACTCTACTAACGAGGCAGAGCGCGGTATTGAGTTCCGCCACTCAACACTAAATGCCTCCAGAATGTGTCGGAAAAGTCTTAAATGAGAAAGGACCGTCTTCAGGTTCTTAGGTTCCCTCTGAAAAACAAAAGTTGAATTTCCTTTATATTGAAAAACTTATGGTTACCACACATCACTACGTTTTGTCAAATGCGATTTGATCTGTGACCTCAAGTAATTGGCGAGGATTCTCACGACCGACGTCTATTCTCTTATGGCGCTTGTTTTAAATGAGATAAACTCTTCGTAATATTATAGTGAAGACGCGTCATTGGACATGTGGAATGGCGGAACCAAACGCCGCGTTTTGTCTTGGTATCAGGGCGAGAGAACGAAAGTATTTTATCCCGTCAATTGGGATCAAATCCACAACCATCGTACTTACATTCAGATGCTGTGTGACAACCACTGCGCCACAACGGTCTTTGCTTACTACGGTACTTAATAAAAGTTCCTATTCTATCTAACAATGTAATATAAAGGAGGTAAATTATAATTTCTTAAGATTTATTTCAACAAAGTTGACATTTCAAAAGATCAATTCAAGCATTAACTTCTGTAATTGAATATTGTATATTTCAGATATCAATTTCATAATATTTGATACGAGTGTTAGTGTGGGCAGTGACTATTTTAGTAGGAACTAGCATTAGTTTAGTAATATAGGACATAGATTCGTTTCTTGTTTTTTAGCAGTTTGTTTATTTTTTTAAGCGACAAGTTCCCCACGTTCTGCTTAATTTTCAGGACAATGCGTGTTGAGTGGCGGGAATCAACGCCGCGTATTGTCTCGTTATCACTGCGAAATTATTAAAATAATTAATTGCCGAAGTGAGAATCGCACCCGCAACCGTCGAGTTTACAGTCAGACATACTTTACACTAGATTCCCTCTTCCAACCCTGCTAAATGAGGGATACAGCGTGAAGGTAAAAAAAGTAATTTTCAAACTAGCGACCAGTACCGTTTGCTAACATTAACATTCCACGCCACTATTATAGTTGCGTTATAAATGACTACTCCTTATTGAATTATGCGATATCGTAATCTGGACATAGATTTATTTAATGGTTTCTGTGATTTGTCTGTTTGTATGCACAAACTAATTGTTCTGATGTCGCTATAAGTTACTTAGTAAAATTGGACTCGATAGTTACGCGTTCTATTCCCGTTAGGGGAATGTGTATTTAATTTAATATATTTTTATTTTTTATAATTAGCATTCCAGTACATATATACATATATGTATAAGTAATAAGTTATGTATATAAATAGTTTAGAGAAAAAAATCGGTTGAGTTCAAACGTAATGGATGTAGGTTCGAGTTCACTCATAAGGAATGAATTGTTTTTAATTTCCGGTTATAGAAGACAAAGCACAGCGTTGAGTACCACCACTCATGACTCAACACGCAATATTTATAAAAAAATTTCTACCTTTCCTGCTATTTGCGGGATACTACGGGAAACAACAATGCATCCCACATCGTTGCTTAATACCACCATTTCATGGGTTTTTTTTATATTATTATCTAAGCAGGTCATGGTACTACTATGGTGAAGTATTTTCTTACCGGATATAACCCACTTACTACACACGGTATGTATAGTATAATGGTAGGACAATAAAAGGAAGTCAACTTGCTTAACACTGTACTGTCAGCTGTGATTTCCGTTGGTACTTGCTACGTTTCTATAGTAGCTATAGTAAAATAAAAAATTTACCATATTACATTTTCTTAGTAGTGACGTACACGCGGCTTCGCCCGCTTAAATTTATTGTTAAATCTTTAAATTAATTATAGCCTATGTGTTATTTTGATATTTAAGCTATATTACTGTATAGCTTCATCTAAATTTGCTCAACATCCATTAACTTTCACATTTATAATATTGGTAGGATATTTTGAAAATATATCCTCTACGATAGGCATAGATACTGGTATTAGGATACTCTTTTCTCAACTTAAAAACCATATTCAAGACATTCGTTGATGTGTGTTAATACGCGAAACTTAATCCCACACTTCATTACTCAAATAAAATCGAACCCACAACTATCACTTTCACAGCAAACACTATTGCACTATGACACGTCAATTTATTTCACTCTGGTTACTTAGTGTTAAGACACTCAGTTCTCTTTAAGATATTTCCCTACTTTCCGGCGAATTCTAAACGCATTGCCTATTGAATGGCGAAACACAACACCGCGTTCCACCTTTTTATGTTGCAGGAAATCTCTCTATCGAACCTGTCACACCATTACAATAAAAACACATAGTTTCAATAGCTAAACAAATAAAAGACACATTTGGCCACAATTATCGGTGTAATTGTTACTCACCTTCACAGACTATTCTGTTAATTGGAATGCGTCATCTTTAAACTAATAATACTGCGTACTATTAATAGTAATATCGAAATTGTTTTTATTTTTTTAAACCATTCGTGGCGCAAGGGCACAAAGTGAGAATGTAAACGGGGCTGGTTGTGGGTTCGATCGCCACTTGCGGGAATGAATTATTATTTATTAATATTTGCATATACCCGGCGTTGAATTCCGCCACTCATCACGCAATGCCTCAAAAAATTCAGTAGAAAAGTGGGAGTGTTTTAGTAATACGTTCCCTCTGCCAAGTGCGGGATTCAGCGTGAAGCTGATTTATTTCTTTTAATACATAAAAACAAGTATGTATGACAAATATGTGAAACACCTTACGGAAATGGAATTCCACTATCTTAGTATGTCACACCCAAGGCTCGTACAAAATTTTCATGTTTTTCAAAGATTACATATTTCCGTTAAAACATTAACCTTCTAGTACTCGTAATTCGCTCTGACTCAACAACTGAATCATTTAAAGAACACGCCTATTTATAGTGAGTAAAAGTAATTAAAAAACTGACAAGCGCGAGTCTGGCTTGCCCACCGTGGGTTCTGTACAAAAATTGGAGGTCTCGAGCTTTTCCCGAAATTCAGGCTTACCTTAGCCAGAGCCCTACTACCCACCCTAGTGAGATGAGGTATCCTTCACTTAAACTAACGGCTTTAGTTTTTGCTTTCGGCAAACCCTTGTGCCTCCAGAATTCAGCTGAAAATGGGGAACGGTGTTTCAACACTAATCTCCTTATGTTTACCCTGCTACAGTGTGAAGCTAATAAAAGCTTTTTTATATATATTTACCCCAAATGGGAATAGAATCCACACATGGCAGCACCTATTACCTACTAAAGGTTTTAAAATATCATTGCACATAAAGTATTGCATAATAAAATACAAAATCAGATATAAATCGCGAGTGTTTTATCGCGTAATATTATTTGGTATTTTACGATGTTAGCCTGGATCCCGCTTACTTCGATACTAGTTGCATACTGAAATACTGTTTGTAGTGAAAGTAGAATATTTGTGAAGAACGGAGTGATTGCAAATATAGATAATAAAAAAAATCTAGTCTTTTTTCTCCTGCAATAACACGGTAAACAATTTTTTCACTTCAGTTTTTCATTGTTTTTGAGTCATTACATGTTATGTAGTGGAATTCGACGCCACAGTTTGTCGATCTGAGCAGAGACATGAAAATAAATTAAATACATTCCACCAAGACGGAATCGAACCCAAAACAATCGCGCTTAGCTTAGTTTATGTTTTCATGTAGGTACTAAAATTTTTCGACAGCTTCCAAAAAATACGTTTTTTATCCTCCTATGTTTAAATAATACATTTAAAGAAATGAAAAATATTAAGAAAGTACAGGCTTCTAAATGCTAGCCATACCTATCCTCTTTAAGGCGTTTTTAGATTTAAGTCCAAAACTTCATAAAAATCCCCCCATATCAGCTTACCAAAATCCCTCAAAATCGTCTAAAACCAGCTTACCTGTAACAAACAAACGGATAAACAATAATTATTATATACAAGTGTATTGTTAAAGAAGTTGTTAAAAAGATACTTATCTCTTGCATAATGCCCCAAATCACGTTTTAATTTATATTTCATTGTAACATTACGATTATTGTGGGACTTTACTTAAAAAGAGTATTTTGTGTTGCCTCATAACTTATAGGTTAATATACATTTTTTATTGTAAAAGATCACACGCTTCACGCTGAATCCCGCTTATAGCAGGATAGGCGGGAAAACACTCTGTACCCCACGCACCGCCCAATTAATAAGACATTGTGTGAGTAGCGGAACTTGACGCCGCCCTCTCCGTGTTACTAGATTGGAGAAATGAAAATAGATCATTCCCTCGAATGGAAATCGAACTCACAACCAATGAATGCTTTTACAGTCCAATTACTGTACCGTTGCACCACTACGACTTATTATTTTTAGTAGCAATGTGACATAATTTGTAGAATGGTACATATTTTTTATAGTTTGTTTAAGTATTTTTTGAGAAAATTGACTTTTTTGTTGCAATTTTTTACGATTATTATATAGTATATCGTAATTTTGACCTAGATAAACAAAACAAGGTCTATACCCTGCTGTGTGCGGTATACAGGGTGAAGTTGATTTTATTTAATTTAACTTATTTTTTCAACTTCGAATTCGTACCCACAACCACCTATACATAATAACCATTTCTATCAAACTGCTATAGATAACAACTATTTACTTAAACAAGTATTTGTCATGTTAAAAATCAGCCGAGGTCGGCCGCGGGCGTGTGCTGCGTAGGCGCCGGCCTCAGTGCCGCACTAGTTAATATCATAGAGATATGTTTCAAATGGACATTCGATTAATTATTTTATAAATTATAGTTATTATTATTTAAGGAAGGGACTGTGAAAACCACGGTTGCAGGTTAGATTCCCACTCGGGGGAATGACAAATGTAATAGTTTTCCTTCCTCGCTTTGGTAACGAGGCAAAGCGGGGCGTTCCGTCACTCAACACGCAATACCTCTAGGATTCGGCGGAACGTGGAAAAGGAAGTGTCTTGAAGAGAAAGGAGTGTCTTAACACAAGGTTCCTTAGTTCACTCTGCCTACTTTTCTGCCTATTTTTTTTATTGTTGATGTTAAATGTAACGTAAAATGATTTTCGAATGATTCGCAATTTTACTGTTGATATTATATAAGACTGGTAACATATCATTTTTCTACTAACAACGTAAAAGAATATGGCGCAACGGAAGTAGTAAACCGGATGTCGTGATTCGATTTCCGGTGGAGGCATTGGTTGTATGTATATTTGAATTTTTTTATGGATAGATGTATAGATAAGCTTGAAGATATATATAAAATTTTATAATAAAAAAAATTAATTGAATTTATTTAATTAGAATTCATTAAGGCTGATGGCACAGTAGGACAGGAAGAATTTAAGTTTTATTTCCGCGCTCTTGTAGAGAAAGCACGGCGTTAAGCTCCGCAACTCAACGGGCAACGGTCAAAAAATTAGGCTCAAAGTGGGGAACGAAGTGTCCTAACTCTAACTTACTTTTAACTACTCTGCATTGTTTTTAAATTAATATTATTATTGTTTTGTGTTTAAATTTCAGAAAAAGAAGGCAAAAGATCGCAAAACAAGTATACAGCTGGGCAGCCTTTAAACCTTTTTAACAAAAAAATCCACATTCGATCAATACAAAGCAAGGAAGTCAAGGTATTGTTCCCAATGAACATGGATTCAAATGCACAACCTAAAAACTAGATATTTCCTCAAAATACATACGGAAATAAAAATTTTCAATAAATACCTACATATAAAGTATTAAAAAGTCGAATACATTATAAAGAACCTGCATATCTTTAACCAAAAATAAGCCTTGTATTTGTATTACCAGAAAGGTTATTTAACGCGTCGTTAATTAATATATCAGACAAAAAGCATTTTTGTGTGTGGTCGAAATATTTCGAATGTTTCTACTATAAAAGACCTCAATATATTTACGTGTTGAGAGACATTCTTGTGGATATTCTTAAGACATCAATTAAGAGAAGTTTATATTCGATAGTTTTTTTTTTCATGAGCATTCCACATCAAAATAAGATGCAGATATCAGAATGTATTATGTAGATTTTTATATACATTATTCATTATTTTCATTTTCTTGTTCTGGTGAGATAAAGTTCTGCGTTAAGTTCCGTCTTTCAATACGCAATGTCTCGAATGTGGGGGGCAAATGAAGGACAGAGTGTCGTAGCACTAGGTTCTTTCTGCATACTCTGGCTATATGCGGAATACATTATTTATATGTAGGTAAACAAATTATATTGTCTCATAGAATGCAAAATATTCTATCAATAACATTTTGGCACAATTTTCTCTTCTCTCAATCTCAATTTTGGAGGCACATGGTCTACGAAACGCGTGGTCATTACGGGTTCGATATCTTTTCGAGAAAAAGTTTATTTTTAAATACTTTAATTTCACGCTTACTGAAATATTACTTCATTCTTTATTTTTTAATCTAAAGAGGGTATTGAATGAAGTTGATAAAAGTTATTTTCGCTAATTAGATCAGTAAGTAGAAGAATCTTAGCAAAAATTCACAGAATTTCACACGCAAAATGGGGCTTAGCTTCAAGCTTTATCTTGTCGCCAAGTGAAAATCGAACTTACGACCAACATATTTAAACCCAACCGCCATGCCTAATAGTTTTCATCCCTATTTTTCCCTATACCCACCAAAGGTCTCTAGCATCTGTGGCAGCTCTACATCACGTTATCACTACTTGCATGCCTTCATTGTATATAATATGGATTTTGATTAGAACAAGATCCTCGATGGTCGTGTTCTAAAGTCGTGAGTCCGTAATTTGCTATAACAATATGCGGGTCAAGTCGTACGACCTCCACTTTGTCGTAAGTCCTAAGGGCATTGCAAAAGGATTTCTATTATATACTACTTATATATATATATACTTTATATATCAATCTACAGCAAATATATTACTATACTATATTTAAAATTGTGTGAATATATTATAAAAATTCTCACCCACATATGCAACATGACATTTGGTTATTATCTATATATATAAAAGGACTTGTCCTCACTGACTGAGGTAAGACGCACGCCCAGCCGTAACCGCTGTGCGTAGAAACGTGAAATTTGGACAGATGTTTACTTTCGTAATCTGGACATCCACTAAGAAGGGATTTTGAAAAATTTTAACGCTGAAGGGGTGAAATAGGGGTTCAAAGGTTGTATGGAAAAAAAATTAAATCGGCACCGATTTTTATAAAATTTGAAATTCAGAGTCTTAAAAGTATTAAATTGAACACGTGTTTCATCGTTTTCTAGAATTCTCCCCCTAAGGGTGCAAATAAGGGGTTGAAAGTTTGTATGGAAAAATTCTTAAATCGTCACCAATTTTTATAAAATTTGAAATTCAGACTCTTAAAAATATTTAATTGAACATGTGTTTCATGGTTTTCTAGAATTCACCGCCGAAGGGTGCAAATAAGGGGTTGAAAGTTTGTATGGAAAATCTTTAAATCGCCACCGATTTTTATAAAATTTGATACTTAGACTCTTAAAAATATTTAACTGATTATATATTTCATGGTTTTCTAGAATTCACCCCCTATGGGTGCAAATAAGGGGTTGAAAGTTTGTATGGAAAAATCTTTAAATCGCCACCGATTTTTATAAAATTTGAAATTTAGACTCTTAAAATATTTCATTGAACACATGTTTCATGGGTTATTAGAATTCACCCTTAAATACGCAAGCGAAGCTGCGCGCGTCCGCTAGTTATGTATAATAATAATGTTTGGTGTGCAACAAGGACCAATTTTGGGGTCATTTTACTTTCTAATATACATAAATGATCTTTGAGCTTTAACTATGAAAATGGATATCAATTATAAAATTGAAAAGTTTCCTTAATTGCATTCTATTATAAAAATGTTAAACAGAGAAACGAAGCGATGAAATAATATACAACTTTTCATTCCAATAACTTTCTAACTTTAATCGCTATTGAGCTTCAATATTGTAAAAATTATACCTGAGGCTAAAACAAATCATTATTAAGTAATATAATTTATATGAGCGTTCACATTCGACTTAGTCATTGTAAATTTCACACTTATTAAAAGTTTTCTAAAAGACATATTTCAACTTTAAAAACTTTTTTTTAATACAATACTTCATATATAAGTAAACTCATTTGGATGTCCACTTTGCCATCCAAAATTTAAGTCATGGTGTGTTGAGACAAAGTGAAACTCATCACTGTGCTTTAGATTTTTCAGAGAGGACAAAGGAAATTAATTTACCTCTAGGAAATCGAACTTATAATTCAGGTTTGAGTCTAACACTGTACCACTAAACCACAATTGCTGAGCTTATCAATAAATATTAAACAACTATAATTTAAATCATAAATATAATTGAACTTTCGCTACCAGATATAGCGACCTTGGTCTTTTAATATAACGATCGATAAAGATAGATTTATATAATATAATCATATAATCACAAGATTCTAATCATCCAACGAAAGTACGCCTTAGGTGATGCATGCGCCTTAAGCTTTAAAAATAGTAAATATCAAATCAACTTTTCGTGGGAAATTTCTTTTTCTTTATAATATAAAGGTTTAAAATGCTTAGTACATTTTAACTTTTTTTAATCTTTATTTTCATAAAGAATTACCTATATTATTCTTGTCCTCCATTAACAGTTCCGCAACTTTTAATCAAGATACAAAATTATATACCATATGGCATAATGGCGAAAGTGTAATCAACAAACATTAAGAATAAGTTCGTAATTATTCGTTTTATGACTTTTTGCCAATTTTTCTTTCTTTAATTATTATATCAACTAAATGACTTGCAATAACTTTTTTGCTAATGATCGAAGTCACAAGTTGAGTATAATTATACTCATTTTCCTTTATTGTATCTGCTTTTATTTTCGATGGTTGTGAGTTCGATACCATCCAATTTCAACAATATCATTATATGTGATGTATGATAAACTGACAACCATATTTTTCATGATTTTGGTTGAAATTACAGAAAAAAAATATTAATTAACATGGCAGGCGAGCAAAGAGGTACAGAAGGAACCTAATGTTAAGACACTCTATCCTCTACTTTTCACCTAATTTTCAAATGCGTGTTAAGCTTCGGAGCTCACCACCGATTTGAACCCATTACCATCGCACCCACAATTAGATTTGTTAGATTTATTAGATTATGCCCTCTATGCTCATATAGCGTCTATAAAAATATTACAAATTAGATATAATTAGATATAATGTTTAGTTTCACAGTCACGGGTGACTACAGCGTGTCAAGGCTCGCTCTGACCGGTCGTAAGCTTATTGATTTCTGCGTGATTAATGGATTCTGTTGCGGTACCGTCAGCAAAAAACATATCAAATTGTTGTTAATTTTTAGTTACAATGAGGTGGATGATTTCATCGGTGACGGTAACAAAAAGTTTTTATTGTTTTACTATTAAAAAAAGTTTTTTATTTTATATTTAAGCTACATCTATATGTGAAATAGACACGTTAAGACTAATGATAAATCACTCTTTGATCACAGTTTTTTAAATATGCAATGTCATGAGTATGGAGACTTTGTTTACGCTTTTTCTAGTATGGGAACCTACGGCTATGATGATTCGTGATATGGAGTTTTGAGAAGTGGAACTCAACTGTACGGTTCTCTAATATATAGAAAAAAATGATCGCATTTACAACCACACGCTGTCAGTTATTATGTTTCAATAAATATATATTTTTAAACTGTTATATCATGTTTTTAATAGACAATTAAGAGATGTTAAAAGTAAAGTAATTTTATAGAATTCTTCTCTTAAAAATATTTAATAAAAAATTGATCATTTTTTTTTGCCAACCATACTTTTTTAATAATAATCATGTTATTGAGATAAAATCATAGTTTCTTACAGCTCTCGTATGTAATAATTAATGTATTGCAAAAAATGCGCTACTGATTGCGCGTTGATGGTTTTATCTCAATTTTATACTCTATTCTGGCGTAATTGGAATGGATATTAAATAAAGTTTTTTTCTTCTTTCTTAGCTTCACGCATTATTCCTAGCGAGCTAGCTACAGAGAGAAAACTTCTTTCGCCTCGTCCACTATCATCTACCTCATACATGCTCTCCAGGACCTTCTCATGCTTTTTACGTGACCTTGGTCCAGTACCATCGATACTGCGTTCTCCATCGATACTGAGTGGCGGAACTCAACGCCGGACTTTGAGCCTTGGCTCCAAAGCGAAGAAATAAAAATATTAATATAAAAATTAATTCCCACAGCCTTAAGTTAATTTATAAATGTTATATATTTCGTAACGCAATAAGAAACTAGGAAGGATGGGTTTCCTACCACCGAGGGACTGGTCCCCTCTACACCTGCCGTTACCCAACGCGTTATAGCATGAGGAAGATCCATAATAGCGTTCATATAATAACTATCATTATACTGCTATACTTATTAGTTGCTTTGGTTTTACTTGGATTTTTAAAGTGTTAAGTCCACACTTAGAAAAAACATACTATTTTAGGAAACGTATAAAAAATTTTTACGTAGCGCCTCTCGGACGGTATTCGTTTGCTTATAGGATATTTTATGTTCTTATCGCACTTTGGATATTTCATATGATGCTCTACATTTTGTCTACATAGATATTTACGTAACTCAACGCCACGCTTTGTCCCTACAGATCGGGTAAACCAAAATAAATAAATATAAACATAAGCTCGTAGTATTTGAACACACAACTATTGCACTCACCTATAAAATTCATTTCTACTGAACAATAAGCGTCATATTATATATGTATTTCTTTTTAGTATTATTTCGTTACAGCATTTTTACCCAAGATGATATTATCTTCTCTAAGTGTTTTCACACGCTAAAAACTATTAAAATTGTTAACAACTGTGGCGTAGCGACATAATGAAATGCTTAACACATTTTTTTTTATTTGTATGACAAACAAATGAAATAAATATATTATATGAATTTAAAAATCAACGAGATCGTCGTGGCCCAGTGGTTTGACTGTTAAGGTGACGGTTGTGTATTCGATTCTCACTTAGGGGAATGAAGTATTTTTAAGTTTTTACTTTGGTAGAAAGACAGAGGCTCAGAAACTCTCCGTTCCCCATGCACTACCTAATTATCATGTTGAGTGGCGGATCATAATGCCATGCTTTGCTTTTATGACTAAAATTATAAATAATACTTAATAATAATAAACTAATAAATAATACTAAAAATAATAATAATACTAAAATAATAAATAATCATATATTTTCATATTAACAGGACGCCTGGACTTGAATCTGCAACCATAATGCTAATTGTGACAACTAAGCCCTAGCGAAGCGTAAACGACTACTTACGGAAGTCTTAAAACGAATTCAATTGTACATTTTTCTCATCATTCTTTATAACTAATGAAATAAAGGTTTTTTGAGTAATAACGCCTTATAGGTAAGTAGGCTGGAGATTAACGTGCTGTTAATTACCAGTGGCCTAGGTTCGAATACGGAAATAAAATGTTAAGATTGTCACATTATATATTACAACATTTTCACACCTACTTACTTTGTTACTTGTTTTATTCATTTAGCAATGTACCTACATTACGGCCGACGAGTTGTGGCCGCCTGAAATTAACGGCATGTTAGTATATGGATGCGCAGAGACTTTTTTTGTGCGTAAACAATGCGCAAAAGTTCAGAAAGCCTAAGTTAAGAACGGCCACGACACGCTAACCGTACTGTAAGCAGAGCCTAAAAGGCCTAGAGAGCCTAGTGTTAAGACACTCCGTTCAACGCTTTCACATTGCATCTTATTACGCTTGTTTGGGGAATATAAAACCGCACTTTGTCTACCAGAGCGAGAAAATACAATACTTTCGACAGAGCGGAAATCGAACCTACAACCGTCGCGTCGCTGCCTCTACACCACTGTGGCCTCAATATTAACACGAGTAACAATTAAAAGATTTCATCTTAACTTACGTCACATGAGAATGTAAGATTCATTCATTTTTATTAAATTTCGTAATTATTATTTAATTGTATATAATTTGGTAACACCTTTTGTTTATTTCTTACGAACATTGTGTAATACGGTGTTAAGGTTCCTTTTGGGCAAAGAGTCAAATTTAACTACCTGTAGTTCTAGGCACTTAGAATACACAACTTTTAGTGTAGATCCTCTCAGGGAGGTCCGTCCTGTATTCTTCTTTATTATAATTCTTTATCTATATCTATATTAGATATCTATGAGATATCTTTATTCTTTTAATTAATATAATTCTTGTATGAGAAACATCCTAGTTGGTAGACTGGAACTTGACTGAAACCATAGCATGCAAGCTCTCATTTTTTCTCATAGAAGAATACTGTATTATGATTGGACCGAGATCGAACCCTGACCGGCACTACGCTGTAAACACTCCCTTAATTATTTCCATTGGACTACAAGCACAAGTCGGGAATAAAACCTACTAATTATTTAAAAAAAAAATAGAAAATAAACTATGACTCATTAGAAACAAGTGTTCATTATTTACGCACATCGCAATAGAAGAAATCTTAGATTTAGCCATTTTGCAATAAACGTTAAAATACAAAAATAAATCTTATTTTTCATATGATATAAAGTACACAATCGTATAAAGACGCACGCCTCTGACTTCCATATAGGGATAGCATTGTTTTAAAAACAATTGTAGATAATGGTCCCGCTTTCAAATATAAAATTTCATAATTATTATAATATATCGTAATCGTAACGTCATTTAACGTTGTGGGTTCGATTACTACTTGGGGTAATGAATTATTTGCGTTTTCTCAATCTGGCAGCAAGATAACGGTGAGTTCTACCACTCAACAAGAAAGAGAGAGTTCTCCATACTTCGGCGAAAAGTTGGGAACGGAAGTGTCTTAATAGGAAGAGAGTATTTTAACAACAGGTTCCCAGGTTCCCTCTGCCTACTTTGCTATGTGGGGATACTGAGTGAGGCTCAAAAAAATATGAATATGAGTCACTAACGCCTCTACCAGCTATTATATTGACGCGCCTGTTAGTATCACTTCCTTCCGTTTCATTTGTCAAATTGTACCAGCAGCATATAAGGTGTGATAGATAAATATAAAATTGTTAAACTATCTTTTACTCGCGGCTTTCCTCCAAGGCAAAATGGAAATAATTAAGAATTGTGCTTTAGCATTTCTTTATAAATGGTTATAAATAAAAAATGGGTTATAAAATAAAAATATTTTTTCAATTTGCAACATCAGTTCCTGAGATTCGCTCGTTCAAGCAAACGAACTCTTCAGCTTCATTATAATATTAGCAAAGATGTTAAGAAGTAGGCTGGGCTGAAAACGCCTTGGTGCGGTTATGTATATAATTCACGAAAAATATAAGAAAAATCTACATAAACTCCGTCAGGTTCTAATCATCATTAGTACAAAAAGCCACGCCTACAACAGTTAGGAAAGAATAAAATTAAATAAGCACATTGCGACGACAATTTGGTATTCAAATATGTATGTATGTAGATTATAACTTATCTAATAAACAATCTAGCACACGTCACACCATTCAAAGCTAAAAAAGTCGTGTTGACGCGTGTCTGTCATCGAAAAATGTACGAATGTTGAATATATCACTTGGTGTTCATAGTTATTTTGGCTTTAGAGAAATCAGTGTTAAGACACTCCGTTCTTCTTTTCACTCGAAACACTGCGTCGCACAATTATTTACTAGAGATAAGAGAGCGGAAATGAAAAAAAGGTATCTTAGCCCCGTTACCTTTTGCAGCCAGATGCTGTTCCGAATAAAATACTTGAAAAAACAAACATTTTATTAAACTGTGTACTAGTATATAAAGATGAGAGAAGAAATATTACACATGAAGTATCTTAATTATAACGGAGTGTCTTAACACTAGGTTCCCAGGTTATTCTAACCTGGTATGTATGGGATACAAAGTGAAGTTAAAAAAAATCAACTTTGTCTTCGTCTACCATAGAAACGAACATAACTATAAACATAATGTTTTAATGTTAGGAACACTTTTTTACATTCATAAGAAATTTTGAAAACTCGCTCACATTTTCTAAGCTTTCTTTTATGACAATAAAGATAGTAATTTTTTAACAGTTCTTTTTAATTTAAAATTTCTTCATTCAATGTAAAATAAAAACGTAATAAAAATACATGAGATTACACTTGTATTACTTGCTATTTATGTTTTACTTTTTTTTTAATCACGCTAAATCCCGCATAAAGCAATACAGGTAGGGGAAAACTGGGAACATAATCTACACTCGATTCCCACTAAGACACTTCCGTTCCTCACTTTCTGCCGAATTCTGGAGACATTATGTCTTGAGTGGCGTAACTCAACGCCGAAGTTATATAGATATATGTATATAGATAAGCAGACAGACAGAACAGATTGCAAAAATTACTTTGTTTTATAATCTACAAAGCATATGGTCCCACTAAACTGGACATCCGATTAGGGATTCGCAATTCTAACCGCGATTTCTTTTGCCGAACTCAGAATCGAACCTCCACCTACGTTTTAAAGTTCAAAATTCCTTCTTTTGATTAATTGAATAGATTATACGCCATATAATGTAAAAGGACGAAGATTTTGTTATTGAAAATTAGACTTTATTTTTTAGAAAATAAGGTTGTCTTCCTTATTTTGAGTGTTATAAATTAGTATTCTAGACACATGGTTTTTGTCAGGTCCAAAGGAAAAAATTAGGGAATTAAAATGTGACTAAAAATAGTCCCGTTCTTTTAGTAACCTGAATGACATTCTGTCATTAAGTACACTCAACACGCAATCACTGAAAAACGGGCGGAAAGCTATGAACGGAGTGTCGGAACACTACGCTTCTACCCTACAATCCGAAAAAAGGCGTGAAACTGCTTACACTATTAAAAGGGACTTAAAACAGAAAACTTTCCAGAACTTTATTTATAGCATCAAAATTATTTTTTAGCATTTTAAGTAAAATCCTTAAACTTCATAAATAGGTACTTCCTTGTCAACAAATTGCATGTCAATGAGTATAATCAATCAGATGCGGCAGTTCGTCGAGTTACTCTTTTACTTCGCGAATTATCGACTTTTAAAGCAAGAAAAATTGACACTGACATTAAAGGAGACAATTCGGAGAGGTCGACGTTCGATCACAGTGAATAATTATGAAACTTTATGAAGTGTGGTTTTAATAAGGATGACTGATAGTGCGTCATAATGAACAGGCTGAGGAAATTCATTTTTTTTCTTCAGCATCACAGATAAGACAGAAATTCTTTAAAAAATGTACAAAGCATGAGTGGGTGGAAAGAGAGGGAGAAGGGGAGCTTGGTTGACCTTCGAGAATACAGTTTCGAAGATACTAGAGAGAGAGATCACGTAAAATCAAGAGGACTCCTCGGAAGGTATGGAAAGGTGGACTGTGGACGAGACGAAAGAGGTATGATAGAGACCACAGCACTTAGCAGTCCATTCTCACTTTTCAAATGTCAGGATTTAAAGTCTTTTTCAAGTTTTGAATATAAACATTATAATGTCAGATTTATTTAAAGATATAATCTTTTTAAGAAAAATCCCTCATTACCTTGAGGTCATACCCAGAATCGAACCGACACCTCGCCGACAGGATGATACATTACGTGTTGTTAAAAATTGACGCGTTTAATATAAAATGGAGAAACATATTAAAGCTGTCAGCGTAATTGGACATTTGTAATCTCATTTTGATCAAGTTACATAAAAGTAGTGTTATTTTCTGTTTATTAAAACCATCTGGAGAATAAAGGTTTATACCTTACTTTGTATTCCAAAGAGGAGGTCAGGTGGTCGACTTCCGTTTTATATGGTTTTTGCAGCTTTAATTCGAAGGATAGTTAGGTTATAAGGGTTATTTCTTCTACCATATCCAAATTCTCACATTATATTTTTATTATTTATTTTTGTGGAAGTTTCATTATTACATAATAAACGTAATTATTTAAAAACTATATTGATAATGGAATAAAAAATCTAATGTGAAAAAAATAGATTGTTAAAATCAACAACATTGCTTATTGAGAGACGGAGCTTAACGCCAAATTCTATACAACATACCACGAACATTAGAGATATTAAAATCAATATGTAAAAAAGAAAATTAGAATAATATATAAGACATTAGTCATAGCTTAGCTTCCTTGTTTCGTAACAATGGGTTACAAGACAGGTTCCAGAGACAGATACTAATGGTTCGGGTGACAGGTGACATGGCGGGTGACAGTCCTCATACCACCTCCTGTCCTGGATGACGTGATGATGATGATGAGCAGGGTTTAAAGACAATGGATAAAAACTACATTTCAATAGTTTTCTGTTTAGTTTTTTGTGGGTAGATATTGTTTTTTTGTTAGGAAGTTGTTGAATGTATACAGAAATATAGGGTTCTAGTTAGCAAGAGAGCCGAATGTCAAGACACTCCGTTCTCCAATTTCCGATTTTAAAAACTATCCGGCCGTGACTTTTAATTTAATTTTAAATTGGCATTTCTCCAACACTTCTACTTTGAATTACAACCGTAAGAGTTGCCTTTGAACTTTACGTATATGTATGTATGTGCCATACAATATGGTGTTAATTATTGTATTAACCACTCATTATTGTTTGTAACGTCTTTATGAAATAATTGTAATTTTTTGTTTTTATTTATCGTATTGAATTTTCGTTATGTTTTGAAAGAAACAAAGTGCGACGTTGAACACGCAATGCCTCCAGAATTAGGCAGAAAGTGAAGAACGGAAGTGTCTTAAAGGGAACGGAGTATCTTAACACTAGGTTCCCAGATTCCCTCGGTCTACCCTACTATGTGCAGGATACAACACGAAGCTAAAAAAAGACTAGATTCCTTTACGTCTTATAACATTATGTATTTCCCCTAGACAAATTTGAATCTACAATCACCGCAAGCATTCTGACACGTACATACATATCAAATTTATGTTAAAATATATTAAAGTGTCAGTCACACATTAGGAATATTTAAAACAATGAAATACCTACTCTTCCACACGCCGCCATGTTAAAATTGCAAATTTTTTTGGATTTTGAGTGGTGTCCTCTATAAAAAATAGCATAATTATTGTCTCGTAAAAATCTTTTTCCGCTGTTTTTACCCTGTTCAGTTCAGTTCTTAATTTATGGCGTTTCGAGCGCCTTTTTACCGTATTTGTATTGAAAATAATTTGATTGATTGTTTTACTTTAAATCAATAGTATAAAGTTAAATTAAAATAAAAAATATCGGATTTCTAAATTAAATTAACTTAAGCTCGAGTAACTTACTAGTAACCTCTGAAGAGTTCCACTATTCAGACCCTAGCTTCATCATCGGCTCGATGATACCATATTATTGTATTGTCACCTAAACCTCGCAAAAGCAGGGTAGGCAGAGCGAAGGTAGTGTTAAAACACTTTGTTTCCCATGTTGCAACCAATTTCTTGTCTCTCGTCTCGCCAGAGTAAGGTGAGGAAAATTAGAAATGATTTAACATCTTTCAAGTTCCTTGTAACAGTTTTAAAGTGATATTTTATACTAAAGAATGTAAAGTATTCATATAAAAAAGCTGTAAAAATTTGACCGTAGCAGGATTAGAACCCGCGCCAAGAATTCTTGGAAATAAATAATTACCTCATTTCCGGTTTCTGTTAATGAAATTCTTTATCTAGTAAAGTAATAGACATTAAATTTCAAGGTGATAGGTGTACCTATTGTCTTTTTTCATGGTTTATGTAACCATTTTTTTTTAATTATTATTTTAGCCTCACGCTATATCCCGCATATAGCAAAGCAGGCAGGGGAACCCACTGGAACCTAGTGTTAAAACATTTCGTTCTCCTATACGCCTGATTTTCGGAACTTAAAGTTGCGCCTTATCTTAAATACGAGAGCGAAAAAACTGTGCAAAGAATTTAAATAGTGTTCAAAATCATATATTCTCTAAAGATATGAACCCACGACCCAAAACAAAAAATACTGTTACAAATGAAAATAAACAAGACATAAAAATGTTAGTTAATCAGCTGTCAATGTCACAATCAAGGTTTCTGTACGTTTTAATTAAAAAAGATACTTCAAGAACATTGAATGTCGAGAACAATTTGGGACACCTAACTCTTTAATTAATGGTGAATTTTTAAGGAAGCTGTTTTTTTAATTCTATTGGCACGCGTCTGACTGTTAACGCAAAATAAAATAGCAAGTGAGGAGTGTTGTAACACTAGCTCACTTCTTCTGCTTCCAGTGCTTATACCATACTATACCTTTTATAGACGCTATCTTTCTCTCTATATAAAGTAATAGTAGACTCTATGGGAATTCTATTGTAATTTTATCTTTCGACGGCGTTGCATGACATTTTTCTGTCTAATACTAGATTTTTTTATATAGAAATCTTAAATTACTTCATTAATTAGTATTTCCCACTATTTTCACCCTGCCTACCCTGCTACGTGCGAAAAAAAGCGGAAAATTAAAAAAATAATCACCTTTTCCAACTTCCCCAACCGGATATAAACCCAAAACTTGCACGATATTACAAACACAAAAGTAAAAGTATTTCTGCGAAACAATATAGATAACTGGATTCATAAAGTCAACTAGCTAACGGTTTGCTAGTATATAGTATATAGTATGTATGTATGTACGTCTATATACTGGGTATATCGTGGGAAACGATCATATCTAATGAACTTGACCATTCAAATGCCAAGCCGTACTTATAGCTTGTTTAAATAATGCTTATCGAAAACATTGACAAGCAAATATGTTTAGTTTTATAGATTGCGAGAAACCATGCGGCTTTTATGGTTAGTTCAAAAGGTTAAAATACGTATAATATCTATATGGATAGTTGAGATGATTAGGATTTTATTTAAAAGAAAACTGTAGAGATGTTTGGTCGAACGCGCTAATCTCAGGAACAATTGCTTCCTTAGTATCACACACACAACTCTTAGTTATTTTCATTTCACTGCTGGGACGTGGTCATGAGCAAAGCCAAACAATTACTTAAAAGATGTAACTAAAGGAGCAACGCAATGACAAGTAACGTACTGCTTTTAGGCAGAAGGAACCTGGGAACCTAGAACCTAATGTTAAGACATTCCATTCTCATAAGACACTTCCATTTACCAGTTTTCACAAAATTCTCGAAACTTGAAACTCAACACTGCGTTTTGCCTTATCACCAGAGCAAAGAAATGGAAATATTAGATATTCCATTCCCCCAAGTAGGAAATGAACCCACAACCATAATCTCACATTAGGTGAGCAGAAGTCTAGACTAGTACATGCTTAAACTAAACAGCAATTAATATATCTAGGTCATCTAAGTAATAACCTAGGTATGGAATGCATTGTGCACATCAATTCTGTTTAACCTTTTGTAGACATGTTCATTTAGAAAATCTAAAATGATTTTAACGATATTGATATTTATGTATACAACGCCACTATGGCGCACTTCGTTTGTGTATACCTATGGGTTCTTCTACTTTTTTAGCTCAACAAAGTAGGCAAAGGGAACCTGATGTAAACACTTCATTCTCTTCTCTCCGTTTTGCCGCCGCGTTTTCTCTTGTTATTAGTACGAGAAACTTAAATTAATTTATTCTCCCAATTGGGAATGGGAAGCAGATTGACTTAACACTAGGTTCCCTCGTGAAGTTGGTATAGGAACATAAATATTACCCTAAGCTCAGTTTGAAGACGTACCAGTAATTTCTTTAAATTATCAACAATGTTTTATTCAGCACCCGCGTGTAGAAGCGATGGGAATCCGATATACGATAAAGCACCTCCAGATCATGTGTAGAATTGTAATTATTTCGCGAAAACCATACCTACGTTGAAGAGAACATTGTAGGAATGGCTCAGTATTTGTAAATTCCTCTTCTCTTGTCCTTCGAATGGAAGGTTACAGGTTTAGTTTTCGTTAAAAAAAACATTTCAGCTTCTCGTTGTATGCTTTATATTTTTTTAACGGCACTGTATCACAGTGTAGGCAGAGGGAAACCTAGTCTTAAAACTATTTTTTTTTTTCTTTTTATTTAAGAGCTTTGTCGTGACAACGACCATGCCGCCCAAATCTTAAAACTATTCATTCCCCATTTTCTGTTCCCAGTTCCCATCATCGGTTCATCCCTCAGTTCTGGAGGCATTGATTCAACACCAGAGCGAAGAAAATGGAAATGTTAAATATTTCATTACCTCGAGTGGGAATCGAACACTCAACTGTCACGTTACTGACACATGCTTGTGCTACTGCGTCATAACGGCCTCGATACTACAATTAACATTTTATATTGATACCTTTAGATAACCCGCCGATAACTTACAGACATATTACTTTAGTTATAAATAATTCTAGTAAATTAACAGAAACTTATCTGGCGGTTAAATACAGCATACATAAGTTGATTTGCCCATTTATCATAGCAAATAACTCTATATCATGGTGATAATTTGAAAACCAATAATTACTTTAAATCTTATTTAAATATATGCTAGCTAGAATATTGTGTTGGCGCAGGGGTGCAGTGTGACTGTAAGCGACAGGTTATGAGTTCGATTCCCACTCGAGGATAACGGAGTATCTTGACACTAGGTTCCCTCTGACTACCCTGTTGAGTGCTGGGCTATAGTATAATCTAAAATAAATATTGCTAACTTTTAAACGTGGCTTTACCAGCGTTAGAGTCCCTTAAAAACTAATAATGAAAGCAAAAAATTTTATCACAATCAGTTTAATAGCTAACGCGTAACAAACAAACTCATAAACAATTATAATATAAAGAACACTAAGCAAAGCTAAATTGTAACAGCATGTAATAGGCAACCTGCGCCGGCGCCTCCGCCTCCACAGCTTGTATAATTATGCGAAACCACATCAAAATCGGTACACCGTATTCCTATATACATAAGAACTGTATTTGTGAACAAGGACGATTATAAGTAGTATATAAGTTTATAGGCTTTAAATACTGAATTTAGTTATTTAGTGACACAGTTAAAACCTACGCTTTATGGAACAATTATTGAGATAATTCAACAGTTTTAGTGGTTTATATATGACTAATAGCGCGGTGATTGTAGGTTCGATTCACACTCGGTGGAATGGTAGATAAAGTAAGAATCCGAGTACGTTATTACTAGACGAAGTAGTAGAAAATAGAGAATGTTTTACTCAAAAAAAATATCCCCTACAATGGCGTCATTAGGGTGCAGTCATTGTTTTTTATTTTATTTTTTTAGGTCTATCCTACATATAATAGGACAAAAGGGAACCTTGAGTTCAGCTACTTCGTTCCCTACTCTACCCAATGTTAGAGACATTGCATGTTGAATAGCGGAACTCAACACCGCATTTCGCCTTTGTTCTTTAAATAAAAAAAAAACATTTTTAAAATATTTCAAAATCAAGCAAATATACATTTCAAAACGTGCAATATTAAAAAAAAGTAACAATATATCGAAACTATTTACCTACTTCATAGTAGTTGCATAGGTGCTAACGTATGACACACTTTCAAGGTCGCTTTGATATTACATTATAATTATATTGCACAAATTGTTTATTTCTTACTTATTATACTGAAAAAAAGTTATTTTTTAGTGATAACGAAGCAAATTGCGGCGTTAAGTTCCGTAGCTACACAGCTTTCCACTTCCGTGTAGTTTACCTGTGCGTTATCTGTCTGTCACTCACTTAGTAACAGAAGTAAAAGAGTTTTATACGAGTTTACATATATTTATATGAAGATAGCCTCAAACGAGAATCGAATCTACAACCATCGCTACCTAATAGTAATAATTATAACGGTAGCAATTATCAATTAGCTTCATGTATCAATAAGTCAGCGTTATACTACGTTAGGTCACGATTGCGTAACACCTCTATAAGGTAAATTATATTATATTTGCAATTTGCAATAACTTTTTGGTTTATTTACAATATATATATATTTTTTCTCTTTACGCTCTATCCCGCACAAATCAGAGAATATAGGAAAAACGTATTGTTAAGACATTCCGTACTCTACTTTCTCCAACATTGTGACATTACGTCCTGGAACTTAACGTTACGTATTATCTTGTTACCACATCAAGATTGAGTGGAATCGAACCCACAACCATCGCGCTTACACACTGTACCGCTGCGCCATAACGACCTTTGTATACTTGAATTCATACTTTTGTAGTGTCACGTTTATTATTTATCAACACGCAGTCTAGAATCATGATTGTTATCAGAGAATGATTCAGGCGTCGACGACTTCACACGACGGCTTCTAATAAAATTGAATATAGTTTTGACTTAAACTATAATAGTTATCGAAAACATGACTGAACGCGGTTGGTGTCAGTTCGGTTCCTTTCATAATATTTTAATATTCACTGTCCAGACTGGACAAGCGCGAACACAGCGTTTAATTCCGCTATCCGCTATCCGCTAATTTTATCAAGGTTAAGGTTTTTTATATACATATACGAGTATATTAATAAACTATCCTAACCATTTCTGATGATAATTTTTTGTATGCTAGTTCATGTTGGCGTTTTGTTTTGAGTAGTGGAACTCAACGCCGCCCTTTGCCTCGACATCAGTCAACTTTTTTTTCAAAGGCAACTATATAAAAGTATTAATAGTAATTTCCTATCTAGTGAACCTACTACCTCTGGCGTAACTCACCGCGCCAGCACACCAAGTCTATAAAGCCGAAGGTCACCTACTAAATTAATTAGAATTCCAAGTATTATTATCATAAGTTTACGAAACTATGATAAAATTCCGGAACGCGACGCAACATTCATAGTAAAATTGACAAACAGAACGACAATCTGTCACGTTACGAAATTGTAGGTTATTTTTAGCTTCACGCCGTATCCCGCATAGCTACAGCGGGGAAAGCTGAAGGAACCTAGTGATATTACACTTTGTTCCTCACGCACCGTGAAATTTTCCAAACATTGTGTGTTTAGTGGCGGAATTCAACGCCGGAGGCAGGAATAAAAATAACATAAATATAATCATTCCTTTGTAAGGGGGACAAACCCACAACTGTCGCGTTTACAGTCCCACTGCGCCATGAAGGTCTTAGTTTATCTTACAGTGATAAAGTATCATTAAAACTTATTATTTTATATGATTTCAGTACAAAATACACAAATTACTACAAAATACAATTAAATTGATAGCATTTCATAGAAATTAGATATCAATGTTCAATATGTGGAGCGACAGTTTTTAAAAAATTATAAAATTTCGTGTCGAAGAGTTGAAGGGAAATCAAATATACTGTTTTTAATAAACAAATTTGGGATAAATATTTTTAGAAATTTTGGTTTTCTAACAGAACAAGGGAAAAAATTATTAGTAATAGTATCCGTAATACTATTAATATTGAGTACTTCCAAACTAAATCGAGACTTTGTTATCAAGATAAAACGCGGCGTTGGTTTCCGCTACTGAACACGTAATAATCTCGAAAGTTAGGGGCGCGAGGGGAACCGGAGTGTCGTAACACTACACCTTTGCCTCACCCGCTGTACAAGGGATACAACGTAAATATATTATTAGCACTTTGAAGATATTAGAAATTGTTAGAGGAAAAAACAGAGAAGTATGAAAACCATATTGACGTATTAATAAATAACAGTGACGTCATAACTTAGTGGTTTTCAATACACTTTGTCCGCGTGTACGTGACCTAAGTAATAATTGATCGATCATTCATTAAAATATTAATGAAATAATAAATAGAATTTGGTTTTTTAAGTATTTGTATGACCAAATTTGGTTTTTATTAAAGCAATTTCTTAGTATATATCAGAAAATGTAAAGAAGATTGAACGTAGCGGGACTCGAACCCATGCCTCTTGGACATCTGTTGAATGTGTTTAACATTAAAAATCAGTGTTCACAAATAGAAATATATGTACATTTAATAAACAAGAAAATATTAGATATTTATTAAATTTGGGTTTTCAAAAATAATATAATTATACAGTACAATTTGTATGGAGATCTTTTTATACTGAATTCCCTACGTAAAATACAGTAAAGAGTTTGACATGTCAGATTTAAGAAGTATACTTTTTTTCAGCCTCTCGCCTTATTCCTCTCGTCAAAAATATTTTTCTTTATCATAAATTCCAATGGTATGGCATATTATAATCCTTTTTAAGATAACACGAAATCTATCAAGAATGTAGGTACTTGACTTGGGGAATCCTAGATTTTTTATCAGCTTCACTCTGTATCCCGCGTAGTAGGATAGTCAGAGGAAGCCTAGTGTTAAGACTAGTATATTCTCAAGTGACCACATCTCGTGAAGAATTTAATTTTAAATATTTTTTTTGAAGAAATTTAATGAAAACGCAAAAACCTGACCACTGGCGCCTCGTGAACTAAACCAGCGTAAAATGAGATGTCATAAACATATCGTTGTCATTTGTTTTCAATTGGCTATCTTTATCTTATCTTTTAGATAATGTACATATTTATTATATTTTGTGTAAAAAGATACTTAAGTAAAACAGACAATTTGGCATATACGTAGTTTTTCGTTGTATGAACGATTTTAAAAATATAATTCTTTTTAAAAAATTACAAAAATATATCCGAAAGACTAGTTTTATTCAATGTACACGTCTCAAAATTTCAGTTAAACAACATCAAAGACTTACCCTGCACAATGCGACGCCTGTATCCAACCTGTCCAAGAAGTTATCAGCAGTGATGCGTAGTTCAGGGTAGAGGACTGTCAGCCACTCAGCAAGATCCTCTTTCATAGCATAGAGGTATTCTTCGGAGGACTTGAAGGGCCGGAAGGGCCGAGCCTCGAGGAGAACAGCTCCTGCGCTCGCCATGTTTAGTGGTGTTTTAGACTTTGATCATTACTGGTTCTGAAACAACATGGTTCATTTTAAGTTTCTTGGCATTATATTAAAAAGTACATTTTAGAAAACATATAGAAGTGGCCGCAACTTTATTTCCGTGAACTATAACATGAAAAGATCCGTTAAGGAATATAAATTTTCAAAAATCTTATCTTAGTTCTCTTTTACACTCCCTAAAGAACCTAAATCATTCAACGTTCTACCCCACAACGAAACTACTGTAATGAGAAAGTTGAAATTTGGCATGTAGGTAGGTCAGGAACTCTATTGTACTGATTTTCCATCTTAAAATCCAAGCAAGCAAAGTTGCGGGCGACGACATATCTAAAAGATAACATTTGACATCTCCGAATAAAGTGAGATTTACGATTAGGCCAATATTGAATTACTTCATGGGTATAGAAAACTAGGTCTCCAGCCACTTGACTCTTGAACAGGATACCAGTGACGTATTGAATGCACTATTTGATATATGTATGTGTCTTCCTGTTTTGCTTGTAATATATTATGAAATAAAATTCATAGTTGGTAGTAGGTGTGTGCCTTGTTCAATTGTGTCAATGCCTCCAGAATTTGGCGGAAAATGGAGAAAGGAGTATCTCAACACTATCTCCCTAGGTCTCAACACTAAGTAAATAAAATCAATATGGAAAAACCACTGTGCATATTAAAGATAAAAAAAACAAAAGTCACAATCCCTCTATTTACTTTCAAGTATTCGGCATCCATTCTTGATTGTAAAAACTCGGTCTAGAAAAACTAGTGTCGAAACAAAACCTATGCCTAACTTAAAACATCCAGATGCTCTATTTTTTACTATTTAGGACAGAAACTGAAACTTTTAGCTGAAAGTAGACTTTTTTAGAGTCCAGTCTTTTAGTTTTAGCCTACTTAAAAACTGTTGTTGTTACCCATATTTTTATCATTATGCCGGTATGGACTCTCTGCAAGTGACAAATAATGTTGTGCTCCAGATTCTGTCTATTTAAAGAATTTTGGCGGCGGAGGAGAGAATTTGGGAACCTAGTGTTAAGACACTCCGTACCCAATAAGTCCCGCAACTTTCCGCTGAATTCTGGAGGCAATGCCGGTTGAGTCGCGCTTACATTCGCGAGCTTGTGCCTAGGCCAGGCACAGGCCTTTAACAATATTAATTACTAATATTCTAAAAAGCGTAGAATACAGTCACAATGAAATCAAAAGGTAAAACAAACATAAGAATGAAACAATATACTAAAATAAACATTTCTGTATCAACTATCTGAGTCACAGTTTGTACAACATGACTACCCCCATAGAGAGGTCAATGACCACCGTCGCAAATGAAGATAACAACTGCGAAATGAGCTTGGATTCGTTAAATTAAGTTGAAATTGCAATTTTTCGTGATTTTTTATCGTTATTGCTATATCTTGTATAAAGCAGGTGGGCAGAGGGAACCTGGGAATCTAGTGTTACATTCCGCTGATATCTGGAGGATGCGTGTTAAGTGCGGGAACTCACGCTGCACTCTGCCTCGTTATCAAAGCCAGGAATTGATAGTAGTAAATATTTACAAAATACAATATTAACTTTGAAATTATTTACAGAAAAATACTTTTACTAATGTTTTAAAAAATAAAAATAAGGTAAACACAAGAATCTAGTGTTAAAAAACTTCTATCACCATGCACCTCCCAATGAATATATTGTCTTACAAAAAATGTTAGTAAAATATTTAAAACAACGACTTAATTATATGTATAAACTTTTAGGAAATAGGAGCCATATAATGAGTATAAAAATATTTTTTTAAATTAAAAACACAGTAATTAAAAAAATGTGCTACGATGGTACAATTAGGACGTGCTCGGAGATTATGGGAGAGAAAACTCATTTTTGGGCACTGTTAACCTCGTATATAACAAAAATATTATATATTTTTAAACAACGTTTTTATTATAATAAAAATATATTTTTTTTTTAAGTTTCACGGTGTATCTCGTAAAAAGTGTTAAAAAAATTGTTTCTTTCCGCCCAATTTTTCGGTACATTTGTAAGGCTACCAGAACAAGAATATATTTTTTTCTTAGTTTGCAGTCAGTGGAAGATGAAATAGAACATGGATACAACCTAAGCCTTTCTATAAAACTTGAAATTGTAGATAAAATTTTGTTTGACATAGCCAATGCCAACTTTACCATACTAACATGCCCCAAGCAGGATTCGAACCTTCATCTACATATTCTTATACACTTATGTCATCATCTAAAGCACTTTTCGAAGTGCTATTAAAACCAAGAGCTTCTAGCATTGACCCACTAACAATGACTAAAACACTAACGCGTCTGTGAATTATTTAGTAAGTGGAAATTTTATTAAGAACCTAAAATAGAGCAGTCACTATGTATTTTTAAGTGGTTTACTTGAAATTTACTCATTTTATTTGTTTTATCTTAAGAATGTGGTATTTTAAGTATTTGCGTGATCTGGTGTTTATTTGTGGTGCAGGGGGACTGCAAACGCGAAAGTTGTGGGGTCGATTTTCACTCCAGGAGTGAGGTAAAGCGCGGCGTTGAGTTTCGACGCACACCGTACAATGCCTCCAGAATACGGCGGAAAGTGGCAAGCAGAAGGGGCCTAATGGGAACAAAGTGTCTTAACTCTAGCTTCCCAGTTTTCCAGGTTCCCTCTGTCTACTTGGAAACGTAAAGTGGAAAATCTCGTTTATTTTCATTGGGGTAGGAGTTTGGGGAAATCCTCTCCTCAAAACAGTGTTCTCCTACACTCCCTAACCTATATACAAATTATAGCTTTCTAAGTCTACTGTTCCCCCCTGACTGTAATCGAACCCACAACCATCGATCTCTTATACATTTGCTTCATTTAAAATGCTGAATAAATCGTATTGTATACAGATATAATACACTGGTATAGATGCGTAAGACAAAAGCGCTTGCGCAACACCACGCTCCGCTAACTTCCGTTGTCAATGTTGTACAGACAGCAAACAAATTGAATATATAATTATTTTTTAGCTTCACGCTATATCCCACACATAGCAGGGTAAGTAGAGGGAACATGGGAACCTAATGTTAAGACATTCCGTTTCCGTTCTCTCTTCATCGTCGAATTCTGGATGAATTCTTTACAGTCGCACGTTTATGCCCCTGCGCCATTATGCTATTTGAGTTATATTAGATTCTTTTATTTATTTTTATTTTCGCGCAAGGAGATAATAATTACAAGATCTTTTTGCGATAGACGAATTGTAAATGAAAATATAAATTACAAAAATAACTATAAAAAATGTACTTAAAATTATAAATTTAATAATATATTTTACCATACATTTTTTTCTGTCACCAGTACCTACAGTGGGCTAATAATCATTACAGAGCGACACAAATACGAGTTCCGCACGCATGCTCGTCTTCACATATCCATACATAATGCTCTACGCGCAATACATTTTTATTTTCATGTTAATTATATAGCTATACTTTCCAATGAATACTTGGAATATAATATAAGATAACAAAGAAGACAATACGAAGACCCAAAAGACCGTACAAAGTGGAGTAGGTGGAATAGGAAGGCAGACCCTGGCAATAGCCGGGATTAATGCCAGGAGGAAGAAGAATAAAGAAGACAATAGTAAAAAATATATATTTAAAAACCGTGTTAAGGCCGTCATGGCGGAGGGGCACACTGACTGTAAATCCGATAGTTGTGGGTTCAATTTCATTCAGAGAAAATTAATTATTATAACATATACCATTTTCTTGGTCTTAATTTGAATTAAACCGTGACGTATGTGTATGAGGAATACAGGGTGAAGCTTTAAAAAATTGTGTGATATATTCATGGGAGAGAAATCAAGCGTCCTATATTTAAAAATATATTTTTAAAGTATAAGTCGTTAGCCACTCTTTTTTTTACCCTAACTGGAATCAAATCTGCTACATTCCCCATAAAACTTTAAGCGCTACGTATAGTCCGAGGTAGTCCACTTCCACTTTTATTTCGCAAGGCTATCAATTTACATTAAATAAATATAATATAATAAACGTCACTTTAGTTTTCGACCTCTAAATTGAAATATCTATCGGCATTGAAGCCGCTAACAGTGTCCTCGTTTTTAAAGATAATTTTTACTCATTTCACTTAATGCAGTACGAAAAAAATAATAATAAGAGAGGCCTGTAACTGATGATTGTGGGTTCGATTTTCACTCAGGAAAATAATTATTTCCATATGCCTACTATCCATGTTTTTTATTGTATAGCAAGTACAAAAAAAAACGGAAAAATGTTTTTTATTCATCTTTATAATGTAATTAAGATATTTATTCGGAACATTTCGTTCGTATAGATCACGGGTTCAATTTTCGCACTAAAAACAAATTTCAATTGAAAACTAGCTAATATGTTTAAAATGATGTAATTCTGTTGAGTTATCATCACGTTATATTGACGTGCGAAGACAAGCATGTATCGAATAAGAATAAGAATATGTTTTTTTTTTGCTAAAGTATCAAAACAGAATGTCGATATTCGTGTATTTGATCTTGTGACCCCTTGTAAAAAACTTATGATATAACCAAATATGAGTAATCAAAATATTATTCATAATATTATGCGTATATTATATATAGAAACCGTTATAGCATGTAAACGCAGGTTGTGGGTTCGATTCCCATTCGAATGAACGACATAAAGTAACAAGAATAATATTGAAAATTGGAAAATCTAATAAAATTTTTAACCATCTCCCTTATATTAAGGCAGGTAACTAGAGTGTTAAGACACGGCTCACAGCTTTACGACAGAATTTAACCTTTCTTTTTAATAGAATGGACAAATTACCCTAGTGAGAATCGAATCTACAACCGTCAAGTTTACAGTATTCACACGCTGATCCACTGCGAAACGACGGTTTTACATTGAATTATCTATTTCATATGGAATAGACAATATAATAAGACAATATTAAATTATACTAAACAAAATATTATTCGTACGCTTTTAGCGAGAGTAACATGCCATTTCATCGTGGGAGGGATTCCTTTTTAGGGAGTGTTGTAAATAATTTAATAACCAAATAATGTATATTTTCCTTATGTTAAACCTTACCTTTCGGTGGATTTACGCAACGAATTTCATCTTTTCAAAGAAATTAATAAAATGAAATTGAATTTTTAAGTTATAAATTAGAAATTCAAATAAATAAATTTGATGCCTTAAGGCATTAAATAATGAATTTGAAGTTTATCTAATAAAGCAAGTGTCATATAAGAATTAATAAAAAATCATGCTTATCTAGCTGTTATCAGCATTCATATTGTTTGATAACAGTAAAAAGACGCCATTTGGTCTAATCAGAAGAAATATGTTTCAATATTATCGCCATACTAATGTTTCCGGTTCGACTGACCGTGTCGAATGTCACGGGTTCGATAACCAATTGATATGGTGTATTTAGAAATAAATCTATTGAAATTGTATAGTAAACTGATAAAGCGTTTTTTTTTCATATATTAAGTGTTCCGTATATATATTTTTTTATAGTTTTATGTTTATTATTATTTATTTAATTTTATGACGTTTTTTTAACAACCAGAAAGAAAAATTCATTAGTTCGATTCAATTTCGTATATTTTTTGTTAATTCTGGTATTGACTGAAGCAATTTTTAGGTGTAGGTACTTACACTAAAATATTTAGAACATTGTGTTTCGTTTCAGAATATCTTTAGGTTGGTGACCAAGAGGTGCAGGTTCGAGCCCTGCTACGTTCAAATTTGCATATATTTTTAACTACATTATTTTTTTTAACATTTCATATAATAGGAGGAATTTTCATATTTTGATAAAATAATACTATATATTATTATTTCTTATATTCCATTTAATAGAGAAAGCAGTCAGCACCTAGTGTTAAAACACTCTGTTCTCTATAAACAGCCGGTCTTCGTTATATTTTACATATATTTTAGTAACAAACTTAACTCAAGTTATTCCAAAGGAAATACGAAACGACGATCTATTTCGAGTCGCGACCGCCGAGGGGACTATTTCTGAAACGAATTCCGATAATTGATGGGGAAGAATTAAGCTATCTTCTAAAAAATTTTTATATTAAACGAAATTTATCATTATTGGTCTGAAAAATTCTATTTTTCTTAAATTGGAAAAATAACTTAGACTTCTTAGCTTTGAATAGATTAAAAATAATAAATGGTAAAAAAAGCTTAGAAAAAAAATTATTTAGCTTTATAAACTTGGGCATTTGGGCGTATTTCAAAAAAGCGCTAATTTAGAGTTTCCTATCCTTAGTGTATGAACAACATTTAAAAACCTAAATACCTGACACCCCCGACCGGGAATCGATCTCAGAACCTTATTTTTATTACTTTTATTTTTGAATCTTAAAAGACAATTTCTATAAGATTTAATAAATATCCAAATATAATATACATCATCATTTTTCCCACTGACTCATTCAGTTTTAACTAGAACAGTTTTACTGAACGCTTATCTTTTTAAGTCTTATTCATAAAATATATTAAGATTATTTGATCATAGGCTTAAATCAAGAGGGTCTTGGAGTAGTTCTATTAGGTGGTGGTAGCGGTTTCAAATCAATAAATCTAAATTCAATATATTTTATATTCAAATAAATGCAAGCATTATCGAATTTTAAATTAACATAGGAAAGTCAGTATTGTCAGTCATATTTTTTGCGTTTAAAGATATTTCGTGTGTATGGGGAAACTCAACGCCGCGGTTTGACTAGGAGAACGGAGAAATGAAAAATAATTTAAACACATTCCCCTGAGTGTGGATCAAACCTACAACCAACGCCACCGTGATCTATATTTCCTACACAAAAAAAGAAAAATAGTAAAGAATAGTCAAACAATAAACCAAAATTCATTCAGTGGCTTCATTAGTTTTTAAATGTAAAAAAATCGAACCTGTTGACCTTCTATACCCAATTTAAAGTCACATCAGACCCCCCTGGATGCTGCGCTCAGAGGAGGTATCTCTCACTCTTATATGGTCATCTTTTCACATTTAAAATATTCACCTTACGGCAAAAAGTTTTACGATTGTACCTTAACATAAATTGAATTTACAACTTTGTATTTTTTACTTTAAGTATAAGTGTCTGATTGTAAACGCTCCAGTTGTGAGTTCGATTCCCACTCGGGTAAAGGAATTATTATGTTTTTTTACTTTAACCCCGCGCATAGCAGAATAGGCAGAGGGAACCTGACAAACTAGTGTTTAAGACAATCCGTTTCCACTCACTAGCGTTCCGTACTTTCCGAAGAATTATCAAGGTATAGCATGTTGAGTTGTGGAACTCAACGCCGCGTTTTGGCACGTTACCAAATCAAGGAAATTAAAATATTTAATATTTAATTTCCTCAAGGAATCGAACTCAAGACGTTGCCCCTGCGCCGAGACGGTGTCTAACATTATTAACGTTATAACTAATATAATATTTATAACAATAGGTTGTTTTATAAAAGGAAAATATTGTTTGTTTCACGTAATATTAATCAAAGTGCATGCTTTGTAATGCAGCTAGCTTATAGTCATTTATTTTTCCGCTATAGTAAGCTAAATGCGGCGTTAAGTTCCGCCACTCAACGTGAATTGTTAAGGTTTAGGTTCACAAATTAGGCGGAAACGGGGTGGTTGTTAAATCTACTCTCTCGGCTTACTCTGAAATGCGGGAAAACGCGTGAAGCTGCCTATATTAAGTGCATCCTCTATGAATGCAGCGTGTAGTAATATTTATTAAAACAGAAAAAACTCTTATTAAGCAAAGTGCGAAAATAAATTAACGTAACTTAATGCCGTACTTTGTTCAAAATATAATAGATATAATAGATATCTATAAATGAAATCTAATTATGAAATATACGTGAAAAACAAACAGTCATGATTAAAAAGCATTTGCAGTAGCATTTTCAACACGACAATAAGAAGACCTAAAAGACTTTTTTTTCAGCTTCACGTTGTATCCCGCATGTATTAGAATACGCAGAGGGAAAGTGTTAAAGCACTCCGCCTCCACTTTCCGCCGGATTTTCGATGCATTTCGTGGTAAGTGGCGAAACTCAACACCGCGCTTTGCCTCGACACCAGATCAATATTAAATATTTCATTTCCTCGAGACACTAAGATTATTTATTATTATTTTGTCACTAACTTACATTTAATCTTAGTGACGCAAATACTAAATCGATAACGTTTATCCGCCTTCGATAAGCAATAATTATAATTACAGTACAGCACTAGCCAATGTTAGAAGAAATGGAATGGAAAATTAATATATTATACGCATTTTTTTTGAGAATTGCATTTTATATGACTGTTTTAAGTAAATATTTGAATTTAATTTCATTTTTTATAGCTTTTTATCAATTTTCTAATTTAAAAATGAAAGAATTCTATACTTTCCTATTATTTCCGTATTAGTTATTATTTGTTATCATGTTATTCAACAAATAAAAATCTATTAATAAGAGTAAAAAATACAAAATTATTCCAAAAAAAATTTAAAGATTTAAAATTTTCAAAAAATAATCGAATATTTCCATTTCAGTAAAATAAACAACATAAAGTTAAAGAAAAAAGTATTTTTTAATCCAATTTCAATGTATAAAAAAAACAAATTATAATTCTATAAGATATAAAATTATTATTTCTAAGTTAATATTTCTAAGTAATAATAAACACTACATTCAAAGTTTATTACTATATACAATGAAATATTACGATATTAATAATATATTTACTTAGTTACATTAAAAATAATAAATTTATTAATATAAAAAATTAAATAAAAAAACACATACCTCAAAATAAGAAGAATCTTTTTTTATGCACAAAAAACACAAACACAACACAAATTAAAGACCGACTCACAGAAAAATTAAATGAAAAACTTTGTTTTATTTAACTCTATAAGCGCGGGCACGTGCGACCGACGCGGGCGCTAAGCTAAGACTGACTTGAATTGTAGAGCTCGTATCGTACTTCGATGCGTATGCGCAGCTGGCCTTGAAATATGCAATTTTGAGATGTATCTCAATTTTTTTTTAAAAAAATATTTTTTTATTATTAAATTAAATGGTGTCACGCTGAGTAAGCAAATATGCTTATCCTGCTGTTTGCAGGATTTGTCACCTCTGGGACTTAGTGTTAAGGCACTGAGTTATCCACATTCAGACAAATTTTCGAGTGTAGAGTGACGGAATTTAACGCCGCGTCTTGTTATTAGAGCGAGGAAATGAAATATAATGCCACTGCGCCATGACGGCTTCTTTGGTATTGTCTAAGACATTTATACCTGGATGAGTATAATAGTTGCAATGCATTGTCCCAAAATGAATGTTTTATCAAAATCAATGCAGTAGATTTGTAGAGAGGATTAAATTTTTCATAAGTTACACTAAACCGGAGTTTTTAGTATTATTTTATGTGTGGATTTTGAAGTTAATCCTGCAGGGTAGTTATTGAAAAAAACATACGGATTTACTTACTTATATTACATATTTTGCCTTATAATATAAGTTTTTTAACACTAAATTTTAAATACGTAGAACAATTTTTTTTTTCTTCATGCCGTATCCTGCACATAGCATAGGGGGAAATTGTCAGTAAGATCCATTTCCCACTTTCCGCATTTTCGGCGTTGAGTTTCGCCACTCAACATGCAATATTTAGAATTTCTGACACGTTATACCGCCTGTTACTTTCTTCTATACACTAAGAAACTGCAACGTTTCGTATTATGCTTACTCTTGTAAAACTAAGCGGATATCCAAATTGTATATTAAACTAGTGGACCCGGACGCGGCTACGCCTGCTTGAACTATAAGAATATTTATTAAATATTATAATTATAATATATTTATTTTTATAAGGATGAATATCAAAATATAACTTCATTTTGGGTGACGTTTTCTTAAAACAACAAATAAATTTTGCAAACCGGTGCTTAGCAACGACGGTTGTTATTAACAGAATATGGCAGAATATGGCAGAATAAATTGCATGTCAAATTAGAAAGTATTTTAATTTATTAGTACATATGTGTAATGTAATGTTATATAGCCTATAGCACTTCTGAAGAATGCAGCTTTCATACAAAACAAAAACAATGTAAATCGGACCAGTAGATCCAGAGATCTTAGCGTTCAAACAAACAAACAAACAAACAAACTCTTCCGCTTTATTATATTAGTATAGATAATTTAAATACGAAGACTAAACTACTTGCTGTAGTAGTTATTGTAAATTACAAAGTTAAATGAAATGAGATTAAGGCAATCAATTTAATACTAATTGACGGACTCGCTGAACAGATTTTGATGAAACCCGCGTATATACATAGCATTTTTTGGTTATCAATACGATTTACACGATTTTTTTCGTTTTGTTTCACGCTGTTTCCCGCATTTAACAGTGTTATAACATTTACAGGGCATTTCATGTTAAGTAGTAATTCAACGCCGCGCTAAACGAATTTTAAAACTTTTATTACCATCTGAACAAAGCCAGGTGGGGTGCTTATGTTATAAAAAAGGCAGGAGGCTGTATATTTTAAGGCAAACTCAGGTAGATATTGGAGATAAAGACACTCCAAGGTCACTTCTAAAACTCGTTTTCCCAAAATAATAATGCAAATGCTATAAACTCTACATTTTTATTGTTTTGCTTAGAATATTATAACGGTATTATTATTTTTTTCATTATTTTAAAGAAATAAAAAAAAAAGTCTTAAAGTTACTTAGTAACTAATCCTTTCAAATTAGCTTCACGCTGTATTCCACTGAAAAATGTATAACGAACGTAGAGTTAAGACACTACGTTCCTCACTAGCCATTACGTGTTGAGTATCGGAACTCAACGTCAGAGCGAAGAAGTGAAAATATTAATCATTTATTTCCTCGACTGGGGACCGAACCCACAACCATCGCGTTACAGCCATACCCTTGTGCCGCTGTGCCATAAAGCCCTCGAATCGAAATTACATTACAATGTTACTAAAACTTAGAAAGTCACTTAAGTTATCATCTTGTTAAACAATAACTTATATGTAGCTTCTATAATTTCTCATGTAAATCATGATTTCTACTGCACAATAGTAAAAGTTGATAATTATTGTTGGTCTTAGGTTTTTTTATTAGATTTTACTTTTAGTCAGTTGGTTATTGTTTCTTCATTTCTAGATAATTCTACATAATATAAGATGTAATTACTTTTTCAGAAAAGTCGCGGTAGTGACGCGGTAGAAAAGCGTGCGACTGTAAATAGGAAAGGTTGTGGGTTCGATTCCCATCAAAATAAATACTTCGCCTGTACCTCAGGTCAGTGGGGTGCCTAGGACTTGAAATGGGTATTAACGATTCCGAGCTCGCACCTCTACCTAATAAAAATGATCCTACTAATGCCGCCTTCAAAATACATTATAGAAATAAAATAAAAGCCCAAAATGGCTCAGTGGGCAGAATCTGACTATAAAAGCAATGGTTTTGGGTTCGATTCCTACTCATTAGCATAACCGCACTTTGGTGAGACAAAGTGCAGCGTTCAGTTATGCCGCCCAACTAACATTTTCGAAAGTTGAGTCTAAAGTGGAGGGTGGAGTATCTTGACACTAGACCCTACCCACCCTGCCATATATAGGATACAGGGTGAAACTGATAAAAGAAGTATTTTATATACCTAAAACATAACATTCATTGTAGTAAACGATATTGAAACAACACATATTTTAAGAGTTTCAGGGTCTACCGGTGCCGGTGGTGTGAACGAACCCTCTTAAATAATTGTTATTTTATTCGGAGAGACAAGTTTATAATCGGACATTATTTTTATATGTAAAATACTTATCCTATTATCGTCAATCAATCATTATTTTTAAGTTTTTTCCTCTCTGAAGTATGTTTATTTATTTTATTTGTTTGGACATCACTAGCTTTTACCATTGGTTTTGCACGTGTGTCAAATAGTCAAATAAGAAATTAGTCATGACACATTTCAAGGGTACTAAGTAACTCTTGACCGTATTAGGTACAGAGGGTCTTAATGGGAAACAAAGTGTCTTAACACTAGGTTGCCAGGCTCGGGCAAGGTACTGATTTGTAAAATACAATATATGTACTACGAAAATCGAAAAAAAATCCTATAAAGGTTTTTTTAAATAATATTTTATTACATAAAGGCTGCATTAAGACGTTAATTAAAGTTAAATGTGAAAAAGAGAGTTTCGCACCACTGGGTGTTACCTTACACCCTCATCAAACAAAAACATAAAATATACTATAAGAATATAGTTATCAAATTCAATGAATTTACAATAAAGATAAAATCTAATCAAAATGAGTTTATTTTTAGCTTTGACACTGATATATGCATATTTATGTGTAAGTACGAGTATTTAGTCCGTTTCAAGCTATATTAAATGCCCTGATAAGTTATCAGTTACTTTATAGTACATCAATATAAACTGAATAGAAGCCAGTCGTGGCGCAGGGGCACAAGCGTGTGACTGTAAACGCAACGGTTGTGGGTTCGAATCCCACCAGGGTGATGAAAATTTAAATAACTCTACCACATTCACGATTCCTCGCTCTGATAACAAATGTCGAAAATTTTATGGTGCGTGAGCAACGGAGCATCTTAACACTAGGTTCCCACTAAGTACTGTATAATATGCGGGATAGAGCGTGAAAATGAAAAAAATAAACAAAATTTCTAGAATAAACAGCCAATAACAACCGACCAATAACAAGAGACGTATATCCTCAAAAGCATTATATTAACCAAATAAGCAATTCCATAGAATCTTCAGTTCAAAGAGCTACCAACGGTTACACGTTATTACGGAGCTTTCAGAGTGACTAATGCGGAAGCTTGACGCCGGTTCACTAAACGCCCTTACTATGAAAAAAATAATATTAATTAGATCTTACTTATAATTATTTTAGATTAACTTTGTCTCCCACATGGTAGAATAGAGGGAACTTGTGAACTAGTGTTAAGACACTCCATTCTCATTAATAAACTCCCCAGTTTGCACCGAATTCTGGAGTCATTGCGCGTTGAGTGGCGGAACTCAACGCCGGGCTTTGTCAGATTGGTGCCAGAGCGAATAAATTAAAATATTAATAAATAATAATACACTTCCTATAGTGGGTATCGAACCTGCAACCGTCGCTTTACAGTCACACCCCTGCGCCACGACTGGCCTCACGTCTTTATTATAAAATAAATTTAACCAAAACCGACACAGCCGTACTAAAAAGGGCAGGCAATTATCAAAAGTGATTTACCCAGCAATTATTAGAAGGACGAACGTACATACATACATCGATCGAAGTTGGCTATTTTTGTATGGAACTTTCGTGAAGTGACTCATAGCGGAAATAGTGTTGTGTATTCGAAGTCACTACCATAGTGTTTTTGGGTTTTTTAAATATATTTTTAGTGAGTGATCTGTTAGTGTATCATTACTATCCCGCTTCTTAAAAAAAGGCGAAAACGCCAAAACGGCGAAAAGCGAAAGCTAAGCTTTCCTGTACTACTCAACGCAATACCAGAATTCGGCGGACAATGGGTAACGGAAGTGTCTTAATAGTCCGTTCCCTTAACACTAGGTTCCCAGGTTCCCTCTGTTTTACCTGCTATATGCGAGATACAGCGTGAAACTAAAATAATAAAAACACAACATAAAATTTACTTTCGTCTGTACGAGAAAACCTTCCATAGTAATTCCCCGAGTGAATATTTCACGGCGCGTGTCACGTCGCCGCCCGCCACTGACTCATTTCTACAGAAATTTCCAACGTTTCATTGCGAATGCTTTCTTTCATGAAAATAATATTGATTTAGTAGTTTTGAAACTTAACAAGTGGGTGATTTTTTGTGAAGTTATTATATTTAACATGATTTCACATGTAAATAATTTATATATAATTGCCAAGTGCCAATGTCTTCAGGGCATTGCGTATTGAAAGTCGCGGTAAAGGAGGGAACGGAGTGTCTTAACACTAGGTATGGGAGTGCCCAGATATTTTCTGGGGGGGGGGTGTGTTTTTTATAATTTTTTAGGCAAACTTTTTGTTAGTAAAATTTATGGGGGTAGGTACAAGACTATTCTGGGTTCGGGACGCTTATGACACTAGTTTTCCTACGCTTATGACACTAGTTTTCCAGGTTATCTTTACCTGTCCCACTACATGTAGAATGTGTAGCATTCCAGCCAAAAAAGATGAAAATATAAAGATTTTAAAAATTATTTTAAACTATTTTTCAATACAAGTCTCTTTCCATTACTCTCAAAAATTAAAGTCGTCACGTAACCAAATGAAATGCAGACAGTACCTATGCAAATGTATTGCACTTCGAAAATGACATTTTAGTAAATGCTAGAATGGAGCATTTCTACGTATTAGAGTACATTATTTTATACTTACTAAATGTTCCGTTGTCATTAGCCCGTAAACGGGGTTTTAATGGGTTCGATTTTTAAAGGGACAATTTTAGCGTAAGAATTAAGTTTAAATTATTTTCATTGGTTATTGGTACGTAAGCACAACAGGTTTTCGCTATAAATTAAAATGTTTAAAAAACCAAAAAATCTAAGCAACATTTTTACATTTTCAGCTTCCCCCATTATACGAGAACATAGTGTCAAATCTCTCTGTTCTCTATACTAGGAGCACATTTAATTACTAATTTAAATGCCCACATGTATATTTGGCAAGAATCCAGTACAGATGAAGGTGGCGCCGAAAGGGCAACGATCCCTCATGTAATTAAACCGCATTTAGAGTGACGACTCAAGTTACAATATTTGAGACTAACTTGATATTCTGAAGGCAGGCTCGGTCTAGACTAGAACGTCTTTATTCTATGTCTAGATATTTTAAATATAAATATGTATAAGTTTTCAGGGAACGTGTGATTGTAAACACCACGGTAGTGGGTTTGATTCTCACTTGGAGCACCGAATTATTTTATTTCATATTTTTACAGCGCAGTATCGTGCAAATAGCAAGGTAGGGTTTGAACTTAGTGTTAAGATAGAGTATCTTTTTCCTACTCAATTCGCAATATCACCAGAATTCCGCGGAAAATGGAGAACGGATGTGTCTTAACGGAAACGGAATCTCTTAATCCTAAGTTCCCAGGTTCCGTCAGCCTACCTCTCAAGCCCCCAAGCTAAAAATGCTTAGAAGTAGTGCTAATTTCTTAAAATAAGCTTTCCATAACAAATTTAGCAACTACCAGTTAAAACTAAGCCACAGCTAGCGACAATTGTTAGCAACATTTACATATAAATTTGCACTTACAACCGTTACAAGGCCGAAATACAGTTAATCCTTAGGCCTAATAGTATTCTCGGTTCTCTACTTAAATTGACTACCTAATACTTTAGATCCTGGATACGGATATGAGGAGCTTCACGCGTTTTCCCGTTAAGAAAGATCGGTAGAGGGAATGTAGTGTTAAAATACTCTAATTTTTCTTTTTTCATGAACTTTTCGAGATCGCTTTGTGTGTTGGAGGCGGAACCTAACGCCGCATTTTGCCTCGTGCCGGAGTTTGAAAATGAAATATTAAATAAATTCTTCCGAGTGGGAATCGAACGCCCTTTTGCTCCTGCCTCAACATAAATAAGCAAATGTTTATTATATTATCGAAAAAACAAGCAGGTGCTATAATTAAGAAATATGTAAAACTTTACTGCCAACCTAGACACGATTATCGATTATACTACGCGAGTTTGAACCAGTGACCCAATTATGTGGTCATTGTCAACGACTACATATTTCTGTAACTAATGTTATAAAAATACTATGTTAAAAAATCGGAATTGTATAGTCTTTATAATATAAAAGCTAAATTTAAGCTTCGTTTACCAAACAGACCGAGTATTTGGTTAAAGTTAACCGCTTATAAAGATTTACTCATAAAGGACATAGTGTGAAGACACTCCGTTCCCCACTTTCCGGCGAATTTTCGAGGCAGTTCGGCCCTTGCTCTGGCACTTAAATATCATAATGGGGACGGAGTGTCTTAACACTGCCTGCCTGCCTATTTAATTTTACGTTATACCTATGAAAAAATCCTAAGTATATAAACATATTTTGGTTGTTATGACAGAAGATACGAACAGACAGACGCGTTTACAAATTGTAGGACAACATAGTTTTTGTTTTAGTTTGTTATTTCAATTTTTTTTTAATATTGAGTGACGCAATGAAATCATGCAGACCTCCATCTGGCGGAGCTGAACGCCGCGATTATTCTTACTAGAAAAAATGAAATTAAAATAATTTAATTATTATCCTCGAAGTGTGGATGGGATTTACTATCGCGGTTGACTGTGTATCTACGGCTACTCTTTTTTTTTTCAGCTTAACGCTGTATCGGCGTACCTGAACGCCGCGCTTTACATCGACACCAAAGCGAAGAAATGAAAAATTTAAATATTTTTTTCTTCAAGTGGGAATTGAACTCACAACTTGCTGCGTATACAGTCACACGCTTCTGCCCCTGCGCTACAACTTGTCACTCATATGAGCAATGAACGGGAATGAACTTGTGACCTAAAAATTTGCACCAGAATAAAAAAAACTACCAATGAACTGATAGACATTCGATACTATAAACTTTGTACCGGATATAAGTTGTTAGGATACAGTGCATCTTTATAAGGATGTCAGTTTTTATATACTTTTTTTACGATCCCCTTTTGGGTTAAGTGGTATTGGTATTTGGATTGGTTTTTTATGTTGACGCATTTCCTGCGCGTAATAGGAGGAGAGAGAGAATAGTGTTAAAACACTTCGATTTTTTACTTTCTGGCTAATTTAAACATATTGGTTTTGGCATGCTAACTAAAACTTTAATAAAATATTTAGGCAAATAGTTTCACGTTCTTTTCTGCACTGCAGAATAGGCCGAAGCTAGTCTTAAGGCACTCTTTCCCCCTACGATCCAAATGTCATCCAAATGTGATCGGGGAGTACAATTACAAGTTATATAAAAATAAGTGGCGGAACTCAACACCGCACATTAATTTCTAGAGCGAGGATATCAATGACCATAAAGCTTTTTTAATTATGCGGCGAAACTCAACGCTTTGTCTATCAGAATGGTAAAATTAAAATATTTAAAATATAATCCCTCTCATATTAATTCGATCGAACCTGTACCCATCGCGTCCACAGACAGAGACTGTCGCCAATATACAGTCTTGGTTCAAAAGCAAGTACACACTGTTATCAGTGTGTCGTTGACTCCTCTTCCTTATCAGAGATAACAGCGACCTACTTTTAACCTACATTTATATCTATATATTTATTTGACAAACATTATGTCATCTATACTAATATGTATTGTAAATCTGGAGTGTTTGTTTGGTTTAGAGCGCTAATCTCAGGAACTACCAGTTGGAATTTTAATATTTATTTTTCATAGACGAGTCAAAATCAAAGTGAAAAAATTTGGCTGAAAATGAGTAGTTATATGCTTACACTACACAACTATATATAAATATAAGTATATACTGTACCTACGGTCAAATCTTATAAGAAATGGTATTAGATTCATTCTTTTTCTTATTTTTGGCCTTTGCTTGTAATTTCTATTAGTACAGTTAGTGTTAAGACACTCTTACTTACCTGAAACAATAAAATAATAGTATAGGTAAATAAAACTTGAAACATTATTTATTATTTAAATATAGTGGGACCCCGTCTAACTTTAAAAACGGCGGTTGTGGATTCGATTACCAATCGGAGAAAACATTAGATTTATATTATTTTCATTACCTCCCTCCAACAATTGTACATATAATCGCACTTGGTGGGCGGAACCGACTCACGCTTGACCGGGTTTTAAACATAGAATAGTAATGTATAACACATCCAGCCTATTTGTAAACAAAACATTTGAAATTATCAATATTGATAACGCTATCAGATTCGAACCCAGAACCTCTCGGCCCTGATCTCAATCGCATATAACCGATAACGGAAGTGATAACACTTCAAGTATAAACACTGTAATTTTGTGATATTTAGGGTGGATCTACTATTCTTATTATAACACTTTTCCCCGAATGCTGAGGCATTGCGTGTCAAGAGACGGAACTTAACGCCGCGTTCCCTCTATAGATATTTTTAGTAAAACTTCTACGAAAAATCGAACCAAAGACCACCGTCGCGTCATTATTTACACCCCTTTTTATTGCGAGCACAAATAAATACAAATTATAAACATTAACTTGAAAGAAATGAATGGAAGCTTACAAACTGTATTAAAATAAAATGCTTTACTATTTTCATCTCAATCAACACATTTAACTTTGAACTTTTATTTAAACCAAATAAAGTTTATAATTACTTGACTATTTAATCAAATAAAATTTAAATAACATTATTAATTTGAATCTTATTTATAACGAGATAGAGTCTAATTTGAATTGGCTACTTTTGTCTAAATAAGCACACGTGCGCACACATGTTCTAAAGCTCCCCCAGCTTGACTTATTTAGGGTTGTGATATTTTTAATTATATATAAATATTTTTAAAACACGACCCTCAAGAGGTTGAAAATCAAGTTTACTGCATGTTTTACACATGATATAATTTGTATATAGTGTTAAAAAAATTAATATAGGAAAAAAGAAATAAAACTAAATATATGTTTTACATATATCAAAGCACGAAGGTATGTAGCCGATTAAAAAAAGATAAAAAATGTTTTCCAACTTCACCCTTTTTACTGTACAGCACTCTAGACTCTCCGTTCTCTACTCTCCACCCTATATTAGAGACATAATTTATTGAATTTCAGCATCGTTCTTTTGTTAACTGCGCTCAACCAAACAAACTCTTCAATTTTATAACATTTTACGTGCAAATAATAGAACCCGCGACTATCGCATTTGAAGGGTTTTCATTATTTCAAACGTATACAACCCTAACGTTATTAGTGACAAAGCGACGTCGGTATTACCAGGCGTCTGCGATATTCGTTAACTTAACTGATTATACTTCCCGAGTGTAAAGTCTAGGGACCCAATTAATATACTTCTTTTTCTTGATAATATTATATGAACATACATTGAGCCCAATCGTGGAGCAGGGAGAAAAGCGTTGGTTGTGAGTTTGATGTCCATTCGAGGGAAAGAAATATTTAATATTTTAAGAATTCGGCGGATAGTGGAAGTGTCTTAATGGGAACGGACACGGTAATACAAATTATAATTTTTATGAATAATTTGAAGAGTTTTTAGAACTTAGTTTCATTAAGTATTAAATGAGTTTTAATAGAAGTTGATAAGAAGTGTGTCATAATTTCTACATAGCAGTGAAATTAAAAATTAAAATAATTCCCTCGAGTGGAAATCGAAGCTACGACCGTCGCGTTAAGTCAGCCTCAATTACATAAGGGAGAGTTTTATTGTTATATCAAATTGTCTTTCTAAATCCCTAGACATTAAAACTTTAAAATAACTTTGGGGGACTTTTAACGAGTTTACCTTGTGTTAAAATATTATTTTATTGTAATGTGCACAGAGTGATTTTGTTGAAGAATATTGAAGTATTCCCAGTCGGGGGAACGAACTATTTTCATTTCTTCGCTCTGTCTGATCATCAAGTGGAACAAGTGCGGAGTTAAGTTCCGCCACCCAACACGCAATGTTTAAAAATCGGGTGGACAGTGGAGAACAGTATGTCATCAGATCAGATATCTTTTTAGCTTCACGCTATATCCTGCACATAGGTAGGTAGGCAGAGGGAACTGGGAACCTAGTGTTGACACTTAGTTCCCATTAAGACACTTCCATTGCCATTGCAATGCCTGCAGAATTGTGGAAACAATGCGTGTTGAGTAGCGGAACTCAACGCCACGCTTTTAACTCGTTACCATCATAGAGCGGGGAAATGAAAATATAAAATATTTAATTTCCATAAATTGGCATCGAACCCAAAACCTGTTGCTTGCACAAACTACAAAATCACATATTGAAAGAGTACGCTATCGTCAATTATTTAACTAAATTAGTATTATTTGTAGATACAACAAAGGTCATTGTGTTAAAATGTTATCAATTCTTCATACTAGAAATAAAATTAAATATCATTTAATATCCAGGTTTGGCTTACTTGATGATTATAAAGAATTATATACTTATTTCAATTTTTTTAACTTTACGCTGTAGAGGGGCATACGTAAGCGTGCGACTATAAACACAACAGAATTCGGCAGAAAGTGAGAAAGTCGTTATGGAAACAAAGTATTTGAACATTAGGTTCCCAGGTTCCCTCTGCCTACCATGCTATGTGCGGAATACTGTTTGAAACTACAAAAAAACTACTTATATCCAGTTTAAGCTAGTATACCATAATTCATAAATATACAGAAGTTATTTATTATTATAAAATACGTAAATTCCAGACACTGGCGCCGCCTGTAGATAACATGGCGGTTATTACTAAATAACAATGTTTCATTATTTTATATTTATAATTATACAAATTATTTGCTTATATTCTAAATATAAAGACGATAGACTATCAACTGCTATTTTCATTTACAACCTATGACAAGACAAGGCGCGGCGTTGAATTCCGCCAATCAAAACGAAAAATGTTGCCGTTATTGAGACAGTAGTGGTGCAATGGTACAGGGCCTGACTGTTAAGCTAAACACGAAGGTTCTGGGTTCGGTCCTAATTCGGAGAATGTTTGTATTTAGGTTAATATTAGTTTGACGCGCTATTAGGCAAAACGTTGACTTCCGCCACTCAACACGTTATATTTAAAAAATTGTGAGGTACATAGGGAACGGAGTGTCTTAACACTACGTTCCCTACCCTGCTAAATGCAGCTATAATTTTTACTGTATGTATGTATGTATGTGCATATATCTGCAAAACACATTCGCTTATTTCAATTACTTAGATACCTTTCAGATGATTCACCGTCCTTGTGCGGATGTCGTGGCTACCGGTTTGCTCTTTATTTAGGGTTACCAAAATTTTTGATTTCTTATAAAAAGTTATAAATGTTAAGAAAACTCCTATAGACACATTTTAATAGGAATAGACTTATACTAGACCCTCTCTCCACGTGGGTGGAATTGGTAAACTCATGCTTTGTCTTACTTCACTGGGTAAATAAATATTTAAAAAAAAACTGTACAGTTCCTTTTATAAACTTTCTAAAAATTATTATATTCTTGTTTCCTAAGTGTTTCCACACTTTAAAAATACCAAAAATGTACATAAATATATCCTTAATATTATTAGGCTAATCCCATATCAAGAGCATAGACAGATATTGTGAAACTACATCCTAACTAAATCTCTTATACCTACACTAAAATTTGCAGTATTAACCGCCGGTCAATATACAACACTCAAACTCGGGCAGAACTGAAGAACGGAGAGTATAGACACTAGATTCACTAATAAAATTAAAACTAAAAAGTACCCGGCACCCCTCAGTACCTGACCTACACCTTTGGTACTTAACCTTACATCCTATAGCCTTAGTGACATACGTTCTAGTCGCATTCCACAGATAATGATAGCTAATTACATTATAATTATAGTTATTAAACTAAACGCGGCTTTCATTGAATAAATAATTATAAATATCTAGTAATAGGTGTAACTATAACGCGACGGTTGTGGGTTCGATACCCACTCGAAGGAATGAATTATTAATTGTTAATATTTCTTATTTCTTCGCTCTGGCCACAAGGCAAAAGCCTAATGTTCGAAAAATTCGGCCGAAAATGGCGAACGGAGTGTCTTAACACTTTACCCTCTTGCCCTACCCTGTTATGTACGGAATGCACTCTGAAGCTGATTTGATGCCGAGGATTTGAATAGTAACACACAAATTGGGCATCTCAAGAACCTGCTAGCTAGGCTAGTGAACTAACGAACGAACGAAAGTCAGAACTCACTACCATCACGTAAACACAACAACTAGGCTACAAGGGCAAAAGTTACAATATTTTTTATTCCATTGTCCTTTTCCACAATCACTCACAATTAAAACAATAAATACATATACATATGTTAGAATGTGAACAAAAAAATGGGCTTAGCGAAGAATGGCCATTGTGTATGTAAGTTATGTCGCAATCCATTCATTTACTGTAAATTGCCATTTTTTGTGACACATTTCATAATAAACAGGTAAAGATATAGAGTTCCGGATATTTATGTAATAGATTTTTTTAGCTTCATACTATATCGAGCGTATAACTGGGTAGACAGAGGGAACCTGTGTTGAGACACTCCGTTCCCCACGCACTATCTAATTTTCGATAGGTTGCGTCTTAAGTGGTCGGACACTACGCTGCGCTTTGACCTGTTATCACAGAGAGTTAATGAAAATACTTAATTCCTCCTACTTGGACTCGAACCCACCAACGTCGGCGTAATATTCCAATACCGGCTCTCAACTCACAATGCAGTGCGTTGACAAAGAAGTGTCTTGACACTACGTTCCCTCTGCCTCTCTGTTATATGCGTAAATAGTCATCAATCAATCTGACAAGTTAAAAATAAAATTTTTAAATTTTATTTATTATAAATATAGGACATATCTGGGTAGGTAGAGGGAACCTGGGAACATAGTGTTATGGCACCGCGTTCCCAGATTAAGACACTTCCATTCTACACTTTCCGCCATTTTCAAGAAGCCCCAAGAGTGATGGAACTAAACGCCGCGCATTTACTAAATAATTGTATTTCATCGTATTCTAAATCATATAGTTTGAGATAAAGATTTACAAAGCCTAACGTTCTTAACATTGTATCTTTCATCTCTTTAGACACCCTCAACCAACCCTACATACAAAAGGGAAGAACAAAAGAAAGGCTTAGTACAAGTATTCTTAAGGGTAGCAGAAATCATCCCTTAAAACGATTTAACCGACACTTATTAAATATTTGAATATTGTATGATTCTATAGTACTTAGTTCTACACTTATTTTATTATACATATAATTCAATATTATTCTAAGCTGTCGTGACATAGCTACTGACTATAAACGCGACGGTCGTGGATTCAATTCCAACTTAGCGGAATGTAGCTCTAATAACAAGACAAAGTGCGACGTTAAGTTTCACCATTCAACATGCAATATCTTACAAATTGAGCGGTGCATGGGGAACAGAGTGTCTTAACACAAGCTTCCCTCTGCTTATCCTGCTATAAGCGGGATAGAGCGTGCAATTGAATTTTTTTTTAATAAACACAACTTAAGTCCGTGGGTCGTGATCTTGGACCGCACCTCTTAACTTATTTGGCATCTTGGCAATTGCGAATTTTGTAATAGCATATTAGTATTTAGATTTTATCTTAGAATCTGTTTCACAATATATGAACTGACGACCATGGCTCGGTTGCTTAATATTTTTAATGGCTTTAGGCTTACATTTTTTTTCAATATATTTTTCTATATCTTATTTTGTAAGAATTGCCACAAACAGACAGACAAACGGCATAATTAAATGGTGGCAATTTTTTATTTTCACCAGGCTAAAAAAATATATACGCACAATGCAGTTTAACTCTATTTTAAACCGAAAAATATTGTTGTCATTAAAACAAAAATATAACAAGCAACAATAACCTTTTATAGGAATTGAACCAATAACCTTCGAGCTACACTCATCAGCTTATGTCATAGGTGAGGTGACAATGATCTCAAAATATTTCTATAGAAATGTTCGCAAAATATTTATATGAATTTCGAAACATAATATAGCCATGAAATCATTAAATTACGTCAATCAATAGTGATTTAAGTTGTTCTTAATAAATTAATCAGTAATTGTTTTTCCATTAAAATATGTAAGGCCATATGAAGCTATCATAGCGCAGTGGTGACTGTAAACGCGATGGTTGTGGGTGCGATCCCGACTCAAGGGTTTGAAATACTTTTAGTAGCGCATAGGTAAGAGGTAAGGCGCGGCGTTGAGTTCCGCCACTTGATAATGTCTCGAGAGTGGGGTGATACATCAGGAACAGTAACTTAATGTCAAAATAATACCTACCCTGTTGTAGGAATACCTACAGCGCGAAGCCAAAAAAAATGCATTTTATAGATGGTAGATTGAGAAAACCTAGTGCTTAGACATTCCGTTCTCCACATAATTACACACTGCGTGTTGAGTGGCAGGACTAAACACCACATAAAATCATATTATATTTATGAATATAAATATTATAGAAATATTCCACAGAAACTAACACCATATAAGGATAAACAGTAAAGCCAATGACGTGGCCAACGGGAAAACACCTAAATTAAATTACATTACCTAATAAATTTGAATCTTATACCCTTCAAAAACCAAGGATCAACCTTCAAAGAGGAAATAAACAAGTAAATTATGCAATTTTATGTGCCATTATTGTGAACGAATATGGCAACACCCACGGGTTTCCGTGAAAAAGTTTATTTGAGAACGAATTGAGGCCATGGTAGAGTATTTGGGACGTAAACTTGTTCGTGACGGTTACCAGTTCAAATTTCAAATAGGGTGTTTTGGAGTCAATGTCTTCAGATAGACCAGGAAATGAAGAGTGAAACGTCTTGACAATAGACTCACACCTTTTACTTTGCTATAGGGGAAAAATAATCCCACTGTAAGACAAATACATGTGAAACTAATTTGTACCTGCAGATTAAAGTACAAGTACAATATAAATAGACCAATCGTACCGCAGGGGCAAAAGCGTGAGACTATAAACGCGACGGGTTGTGAGTTCGATTCCTACACGAGGAATTAAAATATTTAATATTTCAATTTCCTCGCTCTTAACACTTCATTGAGTCCCGCCACTTAACACGCAATGCCTACGGAATTCGACGCAAAGTGGTGTTTTAACATTAGATTCCGAAGTTCCCTTTGCCTTCCTTGCTATGGGTGGTTTAGAGCGTGAAATTAAAAAAAACATTTGCATATAAATACATAATTAAATACAAGGCAACTCATAACTCTAGTAAACAAATATCAAAAAGGAAATCGCTAGTACCGTTTCGCGATAACCAAAATAGGAGATTTACGTGTAGAGGACGAATTTGTAATTAATATGTAACTAGCGGACGCGCGCAGCTTCGCTTGCGTATTTAGGGGGAATTCTAATACCCCATGAAAAATGTGTTCAATGAAATATTTTTAAGAGTCTAAATTTCAAATTTTATAAAAATCGGTGGCGATTTAAAGATTTTTCCATACAAACTTTCAACCCCTTATTTGCTCCCTTAGGGGCTGAATTCTAGAAAATCATGAAACAGATGTTCAATTAAATATTTTTAAGAGTCTAAATATCAAATTTTATAAAAATCGGTGGCGATTTAAGAATTTTTCCATACAAACTTTCAACCCCTTATTTGCACCCTTAGGGGGAGAATTCTAGAAAACGACGAAACACGTGTTCAATTAAATACTTTTAATAATCTAAATTTCAAATTTTATAAAAATCGGTGCTGATTTAATTTTTTTTCCATACAAACTTTGAACCCCTATTTCACCCCTTAAGGGCTAAAATTTTTCAAAATCCCTTCTTAGTGGATGTCCAGATTACGAAAGTAAACATCTGTCCAAATTTCACGTTTCTACGCACAGCGGTTACGGCTGTGCGTGCGTCTTACCTCAGTCAGTGAGGACAAGTCCTTTTATATAGATATGTATATAGATAGATAGTAGGTACATTGTTACGAAAGATCCGTTGATATAATTAAGACAGTGTTACATACTGGTGTAGGTAGCAGGGTCGAGGCTAGTCGTGGTACAGGAGTACAAGCAAGTGACTCTGACACTTGGGAAATGAAATAATATTTCCATTTTCTTAATGGCAATGGTAATGAGGCAAAGCGCCGCGTTGAATTTCAGTAATCTATTCCTCAGAAATTCCTTAAAAATTCAGTGGTAAGTAGGGAACTAGGTTCCCAAGTTCCCTCTGCCTACCCTGCTATGTACAGGACACAGAGTGAAGCTAAAAAAAATATGTTGAATATATTTATATATTTGATGATTGAATGAAGTGATTCAAGCTAACCGGGATCCTTTTCTGAGTATCTACAGGTAGTTGCCCAAAAATACCTGGTAAAGCGTAGGTACTATTATAATAAAGACCTTGAGTATGGTTGCATCCATGAGCGTAGGAATATGGGGCGCCAGGTGATCTGTGCCCACCCCAGAACAGTTTTGTGCCCACTTCAAAATTAAGCCACTTATTTAGGAAAAAAACTTCAAGAAGTTAGAGTTCAAGAAGCACGATACCTTATTCTTTTATAACATCATCAAAATATTTCTATTAATTAATTGCGACAAAACACTTAAAAAAAACTATCAAAACACTTTAACTAGCAAAGAGCACTTGTACTGTATTTACAATGGAATTCTAAATGATTAGCAACAGTGTGAAGTACGGTTTAAGTCGTCACGCGTCCGCCCACCACGCCACGCCGCGCCGGCCACGTTGCGCTCGGTGGGCGACATTCTTAATGGTTTTGCAACTATTGTGTAGGGTTGACTCTTACACATAGAAGAAATAGAATAGAAGAGAAGAGAATAGTCTATAATATTGTTATTAAGACAAGGCCTCCTTAATAATTCCCATTTGAGGGGGGATTTTGAAATCAGTCGTGGTGCAGGTCGTGCCACTATAAACGCGACAGATTGTGGGTTCGATTCCCACTCTAGAAAGTGAAACATTTAATATTTAAATTTTCTTGCTCTGGTAAATAAATAAGAAAGAATGACTTATAACATAAGTTCCTTCCTTCCTTAAGGGCCATTCGAACTAAGAACCACGTTCAATCAGCACGCGGTCTAACATGCAGGTACGTAGACACAGGTGTTAATTCTACTCAAATGATTTCATGTATTCTTTAAGTAATTTAAAATGTATGAATAAACTCATATATTTTTTTTAACTTTATGAAGTCAAATGCTTTCTTGTTACATAAATAAATATTAAAATTATAATCTGTGCAGTATTAGACATATATAAGCAATGTTATAGTTTAATTAAAACTTTTAATATATAATTCAGACTATTTATAAGAGACAGCCCTAGATATGTGCCGAAATAGTCCTTTAGTGCGACACGTGATCAAAACAAGTGTTACGCACTAGAAAGTTCTAAAATACCTGTTAGTTAGTTAACTTCAATTATAGAAAGATGGTCAGGGCAAAGCGCGTCGTTGAGTTCCGCCACTCAACACGCAATGCTTCCAGAATTCGATGGAAGTTTACAGAAGAATTAACAGGTCCTTTACCTCGACACCAGAGCGAAGACCAGAAATAGTAAATATATTCATTTCCTCGAGTGCAGATCAAACCCACAACCTGTCACGCTTAAAGTGACACCCGCTTTTGCCCCTGCGCCACGACTGGCCTGTGGCCTCTAATTTAAATAACAAGTAAACAAATAAATCACATGCTCATCATGTCTTGATATGGACACGAGACATGGAAGCAATTAATATAATGGACCAATTTACAACGAGCGCACTTTACTATAATATCTGGCTTATACGCAAAAAACTTAAATGGCGTCGTGGGCGTCGATAAAGACAAGAACTGGCAAACATGGAATAAAAAATAATAATATGTTATTATATTTATAGTTTAAGTGCAGTGGCATAGCGTCTAACTGTAAGCGAGGTGGTTGTGGGTTCGATTTCTATTTCAGGAGACCTACCACTCACACCGTCTTGAATTCAACTTAACGTGGATAAAGGAGTCTTAACACTTTGTTCTATTTGCCTACTTTATGGAAGATAAACGCCACGGCGGCGCCTACGACGTAGAAACCTTATGTTAAGACACTCCGTTCCCGTTAAGATATTTCTTACCTATTTTCCGCCGGTATAGTCAATAATTCAATAATTCATTCCTTGAAGTCGGAACTGAACCCACAACTGCGGCTTCAACAATCCCACATTTGTGTGCCACGACGGCCCCAAGCTCTCGATACACAAGCGACATACAACAAGCGCAGCGTTGAGTTCCGCCACTAAGTTCAATGATAACAAAAGTGGAAACAGAAATGTCCTTATTAGATTCACACCATTTCTATCAAACACACTACTCTAAGGTGTTATTAATACAAAAACATTTTACTAATTTGTTAAAAGGTATAATTAGCATAAATAATAATTTTACAAAAAAACTTATAAGTTTGTTTGACATGTTAATATTATTTGAGAAGAAATCTTATTTTTTTAGGTTCATAGTAGATTCGATTCAAATGAAATATTTTTTATAATCGTCCCGGTAACAAGACAAAGTGCAGCGTAGAGTTGTGGCGGAATGGTACAAGGGTGTGACTTTGGACGCGACAGTTGTGGGATCTCTTCCCACTCGAGGGAATGAAATATTTATTATTTTTATTTCCTCACTCTAGGAACAAGGTAAAAACGGAGTTAGACACCCTTTACTCAACATGCATTGGCTCGGGCGCGGCTCTAGCTAGTCTATGCATAAAATTTGAAAAAATAATGAATATGTAAAAGTCCAAAATAAACTAAACCCACAACCGTCGCGGTAACAATCAGACACTCAATCACTGTACCACAATCACTTTAACAATGAACTTATGTATAAATCAATAGAGCTTATTAGTTTACTTAAAAAGTTGTAAACTTGTCAATTTACACTGATTTCTTATTATACGACTAGCGATCTGCTTCTTCTTTACTCTTACTTTACTTTTTTACATCCCAAATTTCTCTGGAGTTTAAGATATTTAGTATAGAATATCTAGTAAGAAATCACTCCATTTCAGTCCTTTCTTCAAATAGAGACAATTTTAAAACATCAAATATTTTAAATATAAATATTAATATATACTGGCTTTTAAATGCGGTTTTGCCCATATAGACAACATAAGAGACTGTTAAGAATTTTAAGTGCCCGAAGTATCTCTGACCGTACAGTGTCCATGTAGGAAATAATAATTGATTTAATCTAATATTTCGTGAATATTCTTGCTCCGCTGAATTGCTCGTAGAGTGGCGGAACTCAGCGTCGAGAAAATGTGTGAAAATCGAACCCATGAACATCGCGTTAACAGACACACACTTGTGCCACAAGAGCCATAATAATAATGTAGAGATTTGTAATTTGTAACATGAAACAGCGTACGGACCTAATAAACAACTAATAAAGAGACACTGGAATGTTCTTCTTCATTTATCTTAATTTTACTGTGCATTGAGAGTTCAATTAACGGCAATCACCAGTAATATTGGTGACATAATACACCCAATGTACCTACTGGTGCATTATTTTATATTTTACTAATATTTATTATGGGTTCGATTTCCGCTCGGGGGTATGAAATATTTGATATTTACATTTCTTCCCGAAATATAAAGTTCAAGCCCACCCCATAGTATATCTCCAGATACTTCCATGGTTATTTCCAATAATCCAACTGGCTTGGCTCAAATCTAAAGACGTCTCTAAATACGGTTTTCTACAGGGTGGAAGAGGCAGCGCTTCTTTTACTGAAACTGCATATAGGGTAAAATATTTCAAACCCAGAATTTAAAAAAATAATTAAGGTACCTCAACGTTTAGACGTAGGATTTTTTTTTCATTTCACGATTTTTATCCATACCTGTATTTCGTGTGACGCACACATACGTATGCGACGTTGCCGCTTTGACAGGTAAGTGTGTGCGTGCCTATGTTATACTTTACAAATGGCGTTTTATTTTAAAACGATAATTTTATTATTTATTTTGTTTGAAAAAATAACTTTTTCATTTTTGAGAATTATTTTTTTTCCGAATTATATTAGGCTTTTATAGAGTAGTTGAAACTGTAGTTTAATTTAAAGTGGCGCTGACACTTCCACCCTGTATATACTTCACTAGATCCTGGGAGAACAAGGACGAAAACAGATACGTAATATATATAACATAATGCCCGCATAATAAAGCAAGTATAAACATTAAACTCCCATAGCATACAAGCTCGCCCCCCGGCGCCTACCGAAATACCATCTGTTATGACTGTTGGGTAATATAATATTGGTACAGGGCTGCCAATAATATCAAAATATATATTTACTTAATAAATATTGATGCTAAGTTGGCATTATTGACAAATATCTGTCATGGGCTCACATTCAACTAAATTGTATGCAAATTATAAAAATAGTAAATACTCAAAAAGTAAAAGTATTTTTTAAGACAAATGTTTTTTTTTTCATGTTTCAATGTTTTTATTTCTTCTTTCATATAGTAAAGTACGCAGAACCTACTTTTAAGACGCCCGTTTCTCCACGCATCACTCAATTTTTGAAACATTACGTGTTGAGGCGGAACTCAACACTCCTGTTAGGATAAAACTCGGCGGCAGGAAGCGAAGAAGAGGAGCGCCAGAGGAAGGAAATAAAAATAATTAATTTCTGACTGAAATCGAACTCACAACCGTCCCGTTTACAAAGAAATAACAAAAAATATAATTGTCATACATTTGTACAACAAAAACTACAAATATATTTAATTTAACCTATAATTTAAAAATTTAACAGCCCTAATCACCCGCATGTGCGTCCTAGCAGTGTGAGATGAGTCCGTCGCTCGTCAAACACCGAATATGGGACTATTTTTAGTTTATCGAACACATCCGCTTAAGCAATAAAATAGAAATATATTTTTAATGCCCGCACACAGCAGAGTAGGCAGAGGGAACCTAGTGTTAGGACTCTCCGTTCCCCATTTTCCACCGAATTCTGGAGGCAGTATAAAGGTAATAATAGAAAAATACAATTTAATATATATTGCATAGGTTGAAGCCGTCATAGCGGAGCACATGCTCCATCATCAGACCAGCTACTATTGCCACCGAGATCAATCTTTTCTTCTAACACAATCTTTATTTGTGTAAAACGAGACCTCCACTACAATTTTCGTAGTGATAAATCTGTTTTAGCAATAAATTATTTTTATCTTTTTCTATTTCTTATTTATTATAACTTTAAAATAAAAATTAAAACAAATCGCATGTTTTAACAAAACTGCTCCATAAGCGGTAGCAAGAAGCGAAATCTAATTTGACTTTTACAACAGTTCTACACGATTTTACTTTACACCAAGGAAATATAGCACTTATTCCATATATCATACGAAATATAATCCTATATGTTATATCAAGGAAGTCACTAAAAGGATTTATAGTTCACAAGAACTATACATAAGACTATTAAGCGTGTAGTAAAGTTGGAACGTAAACAAACGTTTCGACATGGCGACGTTCATTTTAATTTTTATATATAATCCTTTACCTTTATATAAGGGAATAGTGTTTAGACACTCCTTTCTTTACTTTTCACCACGTTTGTGTGACGAAGACCTAAGCTACAGTAAACTAGAGTAGAATAGAAAAACATTTATACAGATACAGCGTGAAACTGTATATAAAAAAGAAAGAGGCCTAAGAAAAATTCAAAAACATTTACATCAGACCATTGCAGAAAGAAAAACTAAGAAAATATTATAAATATTAAACTTCATTTCTACCGAAGTCCGTTCTGAAGTGAAAAGTCCAGACGAAACGCCGCCGGGCACCGTCCATGATGACATTCACAAAAAACAATGGTAAAAATGGAACCTCGTTTTAAAAAAAAAAGCTTTTACACTACAATTTATGTAAAAAAATTGTATAATTCACTTATAATATAACAATAAATCTAAGCAGGCAGAGTCACGCGCATGTCACTAGTTTATTTAATAAAAATACTTACTTTAAAACAAAATAAAACAATATGTTTTAAAATAAAATATTTTTCTATTTTGTAAAGCAATAAAAACTTAAAAGCTTGGCTGGCATTAAGTTAAATACACATTAAAAATCCATCTACATATTATATCATTTAAACTAACATTAAAATTTTATGTAAATTCTTTAAACGTTTTATTATAATATTATGACCTTATGTATGTAGAGCCCGTCGTGCCCACTGGGTCATCGTCTGACTGTAAACACGATGGTTAAGGGTTTGATTCCCGCTCGGAGAAATTATTACATTTAAATCATTATCATTGTCTGCTCTGGTAAATATAGCACCATGTTGAGTTCCGCCATTTAATACGAAATGTATCTAAAACTGGACAGAAAATGGGGAACGGATGATCTTAACACTGAGTTTCCGTCTGTCCACTCTATTTTACGGGAAAAAGCGTGATTTAAGTTAATGATATCATTATGTTCTCTATATTCTGCCCTAAGAAATAGAAAAAAAATGCTTTGAATTTGAATAAAAAGGGAACCTTTCTAATGCTAGTTGAGCATAAACAAAAGCTAGCTAGTTACACACTTGACCGTTGTCACAGACATTCGTGCACTCCAGGAGTCAAGTCGTCGGGACCCTCTAAATATGAGTAAATAATAGTGAAACCTCAGACGCGGTGCTAATTGTAAAAGAAATTTTCTATTAAAAAATCTAATAAGTGAGCTTCACGCTGTATCCCGCACACAACAGGGTAAGCAGAGGGAACCTAAGGTTAAGACACTCCGTTCACCGTTTTCCGCCAAATTCTAGCGGCATTGGGTGTTGTGCGGCGGAACTCAACGCCTTTTACAAAAAATAATTATTTAAAAAATTAAACAAATTATATAAAACTAGTTCTATTATGAAATACTCGTATGTATGTATGAAGTATTTCAAGACACTACACTGACATTTAACACTCACTTCGGATAATCGATCACGTTCACATACCTAAGAATTTGGTTTGAATTTTAAGTACATTTCGTATGAGTGATCGAATAATGTTGACAGGCTTGTTAGGAAAGAGTGTTGCGTCACTAAATGTCTGCAGTGTAATAACTAAGAATATTAACAATTCTATAAAGTGTGTAGTTGAAGGTCGCGAGTTCATTTCTGTTGTCAGTAAAATATTTTTAAACACTATAACAGGACAGGCGGGGCAAATTAGTGTATAAATACTGTTCGCTACTTTCTACCTGAACTCCAGAAATATTGCATGTTCATTAGTAGAAAATGAAGATAATAAATTTTTAAAGTGTGAATCGAAAATGGAGCAGTGCGTGCTACAGTGCTACATGCGAGATGCAGCGTGAACCAAAAAAAAAAAAAAAAATTAGGAAGTCAATCCATCGTATATAATATACATTATCAGTTGTCACCCATTCGTCAGTAATCTGTTTCCCTGTTCAACTTCCGGTTCCGGTTTTA
>JAEBDU010012896.1:314002-338499 GCA_016802625.1 Heliconius numata
CATGTGTTCTTCCTGCTCACCTCTAATGTTGTTTTGTACTAAGTTAGGTCTTAACCTGACTTTATTGTCTACTTTTGTTTATATATATAAATATGTTAGATTTTTTTTTACTTTCACATTATATACCATATTGTTAAAAATGTGAGTGACTCCATTCTCCATTTTTCATTCGAAATAGGGATTTTGCAAAACTCAACGTCGTCATTTCTCTTACCAAAGTGGAGAAGTAAAGTAATGTTTGACTATACTATTATTTATTCTAAGAAGCACGATATTGCGGTTTTACCAATATATCGCCATCGAACCAATTAGGACGTTACTGATTGAACGTGATGATAGGAGTATGTAGTAGCATCTTTAAATAATCGAAGTGTAAAGTTAACGGGAACGTATAAAGCTTACATAAGTAAAGAAAAATAAAAAATACCATAAGAAATCATAAACTTACTCTAACAAATATCAACATCCTTGTGTCACCAATCCTGTATTTTCCTTCAGAAACTCTCACCATGGGGAACTGTGTGGGACAGGAGCATCTCTCCACTAGATCCCTGACTCTCTCGTCCAAACTCCTCAAATCATTGGTCACCAACTGAGGCTGAGGTCCAGAAGGCACCAAGCCCAAAGCAGAATCATCTGGGCGTAATTCCTCTCCAGCCAATTCCCTCTCAATTTGCTTCTCCATTTGAACAAGCAACGGAGCTGGCATACCCAATACTGCGCCTTTTCTCGCAACTTCTAGGAGACATAGCACGACGTGTTTTTCGTTCTTTCTTAGGCATAAATCATCAGTTTCGAATAATAAGCATTCGAGGATGCCCAAAGCTCTGCGACACCATTCAATAAAATTTGACAGATTATCTCTGGCAAAGAAAGTGCCAGCTTTGGCAGCAGGTAGCATATTGACTGGAGGTCTGGTGCGCAGTGCTTTTGCCAAAGTTAAAGCATCTTCAGATTCTGGAGCTGGAGCGTCGAGGATGAGACGAGCTGATTCACGGACTGCATTTGCGTGCTGAAACAAAAACATTGTTTTTAATATTCTTATTCCTTTACTAACAATAGTACCTAACATATCACTCTGTTTCTCGTTTTCCATTTTAAAGATGTTTATGCGACATAAGAAAGACGCCATGATTTATTTAAATAGACTCAGTACTCGTTATATCGCTCATTTGGTGCAATAATGACGTAATTACATTTTTTAATAAAAAAAGTTAAATGAAAACTATTTTACAAAATTCGATTGCGTGTCCTGTAATAATATCTCAAAATTTTCTGTCCTATTTGTTTTATTCTTTTTCTTTTATTTGTGTGCAATAAAGTATAAACTAAACTAAACTAAACTAAAAACTACAATTTCTTCATCTTATTTCGTCATTGATCATTGCATAAATAAAAAAAATTGAAGGGACAAATATCTCAAACCACTTGCACTGGCGGAACTCAACGCCGCGCATATATTTACCAGCACGAGGTAAATAAGCAGAGGTGTACATTTCTAATTATCTCAACGATATAAGCTGTATGTAGAGCAAGACAAATCTGTTGTGTTTTCTAAACGCACCGCTTTCATTATACCATAAATTACTGTAACAATCTGTTTATTTACTTTACATGGTAATAATTAATTAGAGTTTTTTTTCGTATTAATTTTATTTTTGCTTCTAAACTGTATTAATAAATATTTTATTTTGTAAGTCGTTGTGGCGCTGTGAGGTTTTAATTGTAATTGTGATGGTTCGGAGATCAATTTCTACTCGGGGGAATGACTGCATATATAGGGTGTCCCAGGAGTCAACGATAAGACGAAAACAGGTGATAGACCAAGTCGTGACAGTTATGGGACTCCTGGGACACCCTGTATATATTTTTTTTATTTTATCGCTCTTCTATTTATATTAATGTGAAAGTTTGGGACAGTGAGATGGATGAGTGTTCGACTTTTACGTAAAAACTACGGAATAAGATGAAACTTTAGAATAATATAGCTTATACCTCAGAACAACACACAGGCTTCAATTTGTGTGAAGATTTTAAATGATTTTGCTATAATATCAATAATTAATAAAAAAGTTTAAGCGGACGAAGCCGCGTTTGGAACTCTAGTATTTAAAATAAAATAAAATAAAATAAAAAAATAATAATTTACAAACTAATGCAATCATATTATTAGAATGTAAAATCTTAACAACTGAACGGATATGTCGTAGAAAAACATATTAATTGAATCTAGTACCGCGGCGCCACACGCCCATATATGACACAAGTAATGAACTACCAAATTTGGTGCCCTATCTTAGATTGAGACGTGTTTTTTGACCGTATTTCACAACTTTCCTAGATTAATTCGTTATTTTGAACAGTTAAGTGTTCTCATTAGGTACTGTCATAATTTTTTTTCTTTTATTTTGTTTTTTTCCCTCCATGGAAATCAACGTCGTGATTTGTTCACCAGAATGGAGGAAAATGATTAATTATTTTGACAAAAGTATGAATCAAACCTACAACCGTCGCGATTACAGTCAGACGCTTGCACACTAGTTTACGAGGATCTCAATTAAAATAATCTTAAAAACAAAAAAAATCTTAAAATTTAAGCCAACTTTTTAAAATTCATCAGTACAATTTACAGAAAACTTTAAGCAATTGCATCATCATTGTTGCATGTAGCAGGGAAGGCAGAGGGAACCTAGAGGCAAAACTCTTCATCTTCCTACCAGATCGAAGAAATCAAAATACTAATCCCTCAAAAGCCACGTTCGCCGCGCTAACAGTAAAACTTGAAGAAATGTTTCCGAGAAATGATCACATCTACATACATTCATAACGCAACCGTCCTTTCATAGTAAATCACCTGTTTATGCTAAAAGCGTGTTCAAAGTAGCGTTTTGCAACGCACATTGTTAGACACACCTTCGAGTAGACAAAGGATCTTGGAGACGGTCTTCTAACTTAAATACCGTCTAAGTTTTGAATACGTTAGGTTTCTAGTCTGTTTTGTTAGTGAGTGGAGAGAAGTGTCAATTTGATTTAAATTTATGTTTTATTTTTTCGATTCAAATTTCTATTGTTTTCTACGTCTCATTATATATTCCTATTTATTTTAAATAAAATAATTAATGTCTTAACACCAAGTTTCCAGGTCTTCCGGCTATGTGCGGGATACTGTAAAGTTATTTTTATCTCTCTTCTACTGTGGTTTTAATTTTTTCAGAGAGTTAACTTAGAGTTAAAACACTCCTTTCCCTCTGTACTACCTAATTCTCGTGACATTACGTAGAGTATTATTAAGTAGAGTGATATAATTTTACGCTGCGTCTTGTCTTCTTTCCAGGGCGAATCATTGCTATACCAAAGTAAGTTCGATCAAGCTATATATAATAATTTTTAATATTAACCAGAAATCGAATCCCAATTCCCTAGCTAATGTCATACATTATCTTTTATACAAACAACATATTTAAAGTAAACATATTATCATAATTTCTTAATACCAGAATTTCGTCGGTCACTGTATTTAAATAATTTATGGTCCATAATAAGATGCTGTAGAGTGAAATTAAGAGTAATCAATATTTATGTATGTATGTTTGTATGTGTATGATCTTCGGAATAATAGACAGTTATTAGCTTCTTTTTCATATGAATTACGTATTTGCAAGGCCTTTTACATTAGCATTGTTTATTTTAAGGATTTCACAGTAAATTGGTTATGGGTTCGATAATGACGAAGAGATATTTTTTTTATTTTAAATATTTTTTTCTGTGCGTTGTCTGTCAGTCGCTCAGTGATAGTAAGTTTTTTATATATAGATTTCACTTCGATAACTAAATGAGTTATCAGAGGATGTGCTCAGACCTTATCTTAAGGGGCGCTAAATGTCAAGATAAATGAATCATATTTCAATAGTTATTTGTTTTTAGGGTTCCATACCTCAAAATAAAAAAACAAAACCCTTATAGAATTACTCTCTTGCCCGTCTGTTCGTCTGTCAAGATCATTTATCTTAAGGTAGCATGATACTCTCATGCCTCATGCCCTCATGCGTGCGTGCATGCGTAACTTATTCCCGCACATAGCAAGGTTAGTAAAGGGAACCTAGGAACCTCGATACCAGAGCGAATTGATAAGAATATATAACTGAACTTAATTACTTAAAATATATAACTAACTATATCATAATAAAAGGTATTAAACATAAAAGGTTCAGTTATTTATGTTGTTGCCTATTCTTGTACGGAATTAAATGCGGCGAACCAATTACATACTTCTATTATCTTAATAGCTTACCTTATAAAGCGATCGATATAGATTGTATAATTATGTTTAAATATTCAATAAATTTACTCTATCGTTGCGCAGTTAGTGTCTAACTAAGTGGACGCGACGGTAGTAAATTCGAATACTACTTAGATAAATTTGCTCCCATATAAAGCCTTTATTCCATAGCAGTGTAGGCTGAGAGACATAGTGTAAAGACACTCCTGTCTGTCCAATGCTTTATCTTGTTACTAATTACTAGAGTTAGGAAATGAAAGTTAATCATTCCCTCAAGTAAAAATTGAACCCACAACCCTAGTGCTTGCAGTCAAACCACTCTGCGCCACGACGGCCTCAAAAATAAAATAACTGATATATGTTACAATAAAAGCTAGTCACTAACTTAGTGTTAACAGTATTTAGTGTTAAGACACTCTACAGTGGTGAACACCACTATACAACTTTTCGATTGTGCGTTATTCAGCCAGAACTCAACGCTTTTTTACAATTAAATAAGACTATTATGGTATGATGTCATAGTGACAAATCACTACGAATATTTAATTGTTTTATAATGTCCCAGAATTAGAACCCACTACCATCGCTAACAGAACTTCACTCATATGAACAGGAAGTAAAACAAAGCCTAGATCTGGATTTAATTTAAATTCACAATCGATGCCTGCCTCTATAAACGATAATAGCTGCAAGTACGAGTACTTATTATAGCGGATACTTGGCGCCGGGGTTTGTATGATGCTTGAATTATAACAATATACATATACCTAAGTACTAGATATGTCTAGACGTAGAGACAACGGTAGTGGGTTCGAATCCCACTTGGGGAATTAAATATATAATATTTTCATGTCCTTGCTTTGGTATCGAGGCAAAGCGTGGCGTTAAGTTCCGCCGCTCAATACACAATGCCTCAAGAATTCGGTGGAGAGCGGAACGTAAGTGTCTTAATTGGAATGGAGAAGCGGTCCTTAACTCTATATATTTAACAATTCTATATAGATTTTCATTTCACAGAACTCAACTCCACAAGCTGATAAATATAGGTAACTATTTCCCCGAGTGGGTTCGAACCCACAACCGTCGTTGACAGTCACACACTGTACCTACGCCACAACTGCCTTATTTTTCCTTATTATTATAAATTCTGAACGTCAAGACAATTTCAATGTCTTATATAATTCGCGTAATGGCCGTTTAGCGTGAATTTAGCGAAACTATTGAATAATTGATTTGTTACGGTTAGATTTTCGTTTTGGAGGACGATAAGATGGACTCGTGTTTTTTTATTTATTTATTTTAATAGTATATTTAAAAATCAGCTTCAAGCTGTATCACCCCTACAGCAGGGTAGGCAGAGGGAACCTAGTGTTAAGACATTCCGTTCTTCATTTTCTGTTGGATTCTGGAGTCATTGCGTCTTGAGAAGCGGAACTCAACGCTGGGCTTTTTGCCCTGGTGCTAGAGCGAAGAAATGAAAATATAGCTTTAAATAAATATTTTATTTCCACTAGTGAGAATGCCTATGTTATGTACCTTTTTTAATTTAAATACTAATTTTCGGGGCATTAAATGTCCAATAGCAGAACTCAGCGGGTTATATGTTTCTCAGCTTCACGCTGTATCCCGCACACAGTAGAGCTAGCAGAGGAAACCTTCTAACAGGTGTTGAGACACTCCATTTCCATCGCGACACTGACGTTACGGTTAGGAAACACATAATATAATACAAATTAAATAAATTCTCTTCTTGGGTTGGGTTTAATATAATATATTATTATATAATAAAATAAAATAAAATGATTCAAAATCGATCGACCTTGAAGTAAAATAAGATTCGCCGAAATAAAAAACTGGTACCAACGCATCGGTTGTCGAACTTTGATTTGTGTTTCGTGCAATACCGGCTTGCTTTATAAATACGACTATATACAGATATACACGCTATATACCGCACACAGTAGGGTAGGCAAAGGGAACCTAGTGTTAAGTTATACTTCATTCCCCATTTTCCGGTGAATTTACCGAGACACTGTGTGTTGAAGGGCGGAACTCAACGCCGGGCTTTTGCTTTGGTACCGGAAACATGAATAATACTTTTAAAATATTCTGTTCCTGTTATATTTTGGTTTAGCTTTACGTTCAAATTGGCATATAGCGGAGTAGTTGTACTCCTTGTAAATGAAGCTCATCATTTTACCATATTACCAGAGCGAGAAAATTATAATAATGAATTCCCCCGAATGGGAATCGAACCCACAATCGTCGTGTTAACAGTTAGTCACTATGTTCCTGCGTATAATCACTATGCAAAATAAATCGCCCACGATAAGAACACCACTGAAGGTAACACCACATCGTGTAATGACTTTAAAAAGCGTGCTGCGAGTTAATTGTTGATTAAATGTAAGAAGAATACAACATCTGGATGTTTGTGGGTTCGATTCCCAGAAGAAGGAATTAATTATTTTAATTTTCTTGCTTTAGTAATAAGAGGCGGCGTGTTTAGTTCGACGGCTTCGACCACTCAACATAGGTAAATTCGAAAGTATGAAAAATTGAAACGGGGGAATAGAGTGTCTTAACACTGGTTTCCCTCTATGTAGCGTGCTATATGCGGGATACAGCGTGAAGATGAAAGAACACCTTTGAACCGTGTCGCGAATTAATTGTTCATTAGGAATCTACGCAAATCATGTAGATACGTTTAATTAACATTTCTTTAACTAAATAATGTATGAGTAAAAGTTAATGTGGTCAAGTCACTAGAGTCTTGAACTTGAACAGAGTGGTTACAAGTTCACATTCTAGTTACAGAAATGTTATTTTGGAGGTACCTACAGCGTATCGAGTGTGGAAACTTAACGCCGCGCTTGCTCGCCTCGGTACTAGAGCGAGGAAATGAAGATATTACATATTTGACATGAAAATATTAAATATTTCCTTGAGTGGGTATCGAACCTACAACCTGTGGCGCTTACAGTCACACTTGTGCCTCTGCCACGAGTGATGACTAATCTCTTCTACAGTGAAACTTTCATAATATTAGTATTCGGTAAAAAAATCGAGTTTAAACATAAAAAAATCCATTCGAATTAAAATTCTCCGATTTTTTTTGCCCGTTTAATAAATCCTCAAGTTCACAATCAGTTCATTCCTCAAGGGACGTCTCAAGACACTATCTAATGATAATTTATTATGAAACTGACTCTACCTTAATATCAATGACCGATTTTCGTTTTATAAATGATAGAGACTTAACTCTGTCGATTTATAATATACAAATGAATGTGCTGTCGGTTCAATTCCCAGTGGAGGGATTGTTCATGAACATACATACATACATTAAATAAAGTTATAGAATCAAAACTAGTGGTGCAGGGGCACAAGCTTGGACTGTAATCGTGAATACAGTCCACGTTTCCTATCGTGACAGGTTGTGGGTTCGATTCCCGCTCGAGAAAATGAAATACTTAATATTTTCATTTCTTCGCTCTGTTGTTAAGGCATAGCACAGTGTTGATTATCACCACTCAGGAGGCAATGTCTCCAAAATTGGGCGGAAAATGGTGAACGAAAGAAGATTAAGGGGAACGGAGTGCCTTAACACTTGGTTAACTCTAGTCAGCAATATCCAAAGCCAAAATATAAAAAATAATAAAAAAGTAGAAAAAATCCAAGCATTTGCGAAAATATCTAACAGATGACCTGAAGGGACCTCGCAATGTGACCTTAGTTCCTTTTAGGGTTCAACCGACATTACCTCGAGATATTATCTCGATGACTACTACAACTATAGTAGGTACTTGAGTACTGACTAACTCTACGGAACACCAAATTTGGTAATTCCTTGTTTCTAGCTATTTGTACACTTTAATTGATCTTGACAACTTCCTGATTTATTATTGTCATTAATCATAATAATTGAGGCCACCGTGGTGGAGTGGGACAGCGTCTTAATAACTCACAAATAGCAGGGGGCAGAGGGAACCCGGGAACCTAGTGTTAAGGAACTTCCGTTCTTCACGTTCCGCCGAATCCTACAGGTATTGCGTGTCGATGTTCTGCTATTCAACTGGCAAAGTCTTGAACGAAAAGTGGGAACTGTCACACAGCGATGCGGAATAAAATACACTGTTTTTCTTTTCAATTATCTTCATTTTCCTGCTCTCGTCAAGAAAGCAATGCACAGTGCCTCGAATCCGGTCGGAAAGGTGACAACGGAGTGTCTTGGCACTAGCTTCTCTCTGCTATATGCGGGATACAGCGGGAAGCTGTACAAAGTGAATTCATCCAATTACACCTAATAAGCATATCTCATTATCTCATTAACATTACGTAAGGAGTCACGGCTACTTCAGCATTTATCTGCATTTATAGCATCCGGGATTAAATATTTTATTAACTTGTCAATATATGTTTCATGTGTTATTTTAAACATGACATACATACATCTATATATACATAAAACTCTTCCTTTACTGAGTGATAGACAGACAACGGACAGACGAAACTACTGGACATAGAAAGTTGAAATTTAGTAGGTAGGTTGGGGAGTGTAGGGAAGTAACAGATGATTTCTCGAAATTTCACTGGAAACGAGCAAAAAGGGTATTTTTTCCTTTTAAAATATAATAAAGTTAACTTAAATTTTATAAAGACGAAGAAGTGAGGTAATATCCTATAGACTTCCTCAATAAATGGAATATCCAACAAAAAAAAATTCTTCCAATTCGAGTCAGTAGTTGGTGAGATACTGCTTTCAACCCAACAAACCCCAAAATTTATAATATTAGTATAGAAGTATAGACTAGGCTTTTAAGTCTTTTCCTAAAAAGCCTATGTCTAACAGTGGACATCTCTTAAGATGTCTTAGGCCTTAGCCTATGTTGATGATAATGATAATCATCATATTATCATGATAACTATTATATAACGATGATGTGTTTCCCAAAACTACAATATACAATGGGGAACAGAGTATCTTAACATTAGGTTCCCTCTGCCTACCCTACTGTGTACAGCGTGATCATAAAAAAAATAATATCAGCAATTTATATCCAACGCACGCGCCTCATTGGCGTCAACATAATAATATTAAAGTCAACAATTTACCTTAACACCATATATGGTAAAAAAATCCTGTTCATTTATACTTAATTTGTTTCATTCATCACTTCCTCTCTGAGTGTAAGTAATCAACGTTTTAAATCAGTTTTGTAAGTCAGTCACCCCAGTCACGGTGAGGCTGGGGCCTTGAGTCAGTCAGCCCTTATATGGTCATAGTAACGACTTCCAGGTTAGTCAAATATTATGTTTTTTTTTATATATATAAAAAATATGTTTTTCCGTACGTGTGTTTAATATGTTTTTTGTAAATATTGCGGTGATATATTTTATTTGTGGTATTTGGGATGACGAGATAATTTCTTATGTTGTTGCGGAATTAAACGCCGCAAGGTAGACAAAACAGGGACGCATGTCTTACATTAAAAAAGTAAGAGATAGGATAGTTCTATTAATAAGTCACTTCGTTCGATATTTCCTTTTTAATTTTTAGACAACAATTATTTGTATAAAAATAATTTTATATTGATTCAGCTGTTTCAGTTAAAAGATATAATATAGCATTCGTATCATTTTTGTATTTATTTCTATTGTATGAGATAATGATTAAAATAGATATACTTCTAAAGGTAAGTTTCCAGAAGTAAACGTATAAAATGAAAAATATAAAAAATATATAATAATTCTAGGTAGGAATCGAATCCGTATACAAAGTAAAAAAATTACCTTTCCACTACCAATTACTTTAAAGATATTTCCATTTCGAACACTCAATTATACCAGAATAAGGAATTTCGATAAACCTCTTGACTTTAACGCTTCCATATATGGTAATGTCACAGAGTAATTGAAAATTGTAGTCGCCAACTTATTAAAATTTATATTTTAAGTCGCGGTAGTGGCGCGGTATAAGCGGTTATGAATTCGATTCCCATTTGAGAAAATAAATTATTTTCTTATCTTATCGGATAACAAGACAAAATGCGGTGATAAGTTCCGGTATTGAACTGTAATGTCTTGAAAAATTTGGCGGAAAGGGAATGGAGTGTCTCAACACTATATGTAATGTGCCATTATTTATTATTTAACTAAAAAATTACTACTTAGCTAGAAAAAATATACTTATTTAATAATATTTTTAATTAAGATAAATTAAAATAGCTTATTACATACTTACAAAAAAAAACATTAAAATTAAACAATAAAAAAATAATAAAAAGCAAAATGTGCGATGGCCGGGAATCGAACCCGGATCAACTGCTTGGAAGGCAACTATGCTGACCATTACACCACCATCGCAACTGACATAGTAGACGAAATATTACAATCAAATAGTCTCGATGTACAAATATAATATTTTTTATTATAAATCATTCTTTTTATTACTACTTTTTTACTTCAGAATTATTATTTTTTTCGGATTTATGCTCTTCTTCCCGGGCTTTAAGCGTAAAGCAGGATTAGTTCCCGGGAAACAATCAGTAAAAAAGTGTAAAAACCTAGTGTGAAAACACTATGTATGTTTCCCAAGCACCGCCAAATATCACATTGTAGACGGTGCTTGTTGAGCGGCGGAGCACAACGCCGCTACCACTCATTGTCTTGTTGTCTTAGAAATGAAAATAATTCCCACGAGCAATCCCGTTCGACTCGAACCCACAACCATCACGTTTACAGACAAACATTGGGTTATAACAAAAAATTTAAGCAAAAATCAAATAGAACCATATCAAACTATGACATAATAAATCCATCTACAAAACACAAACAATATTTTGATTGTTCAACGCGACAAGGTGCTAACTGCCAGTTGCGAACCGCACCAGCGCACAAAACCAGTGATGTGGGAAGAAATCAACCGATAAAATGTATGACGATTATTGACAAGAGATTGCTTCAATGAATAATTAAGTTACAGAGTATTTTATAGAGGGATGAGAAGATTATATTTTTATTTTTTTTTCTTCACGCTGTATCACGCATATAGTAGGGTAGACAGTGGGAACCTGGGAACTCAGTGTTAAGGCACACTTTTCAATTAAAAAATTTAAGTTTCCCACTTTCTGCCGAGTTCTCAAGGCATTGTACGTTGAGGACTTGAGGGACAGAAAAAAAGAGTTTAATCTCTCCGTCGCCAAATCTTAAGATATTAAGTTGCGGAAACTAATATAAGCTTTTATTTGCTACTTGAAAAGTTCCTGAGACGAGCGCGCTCAACCAAACAAACTTTTTACATAGCATTTATAATATAAGTAAACATATACAGATTAAATAAAACATAAAATATGTTGGCAGCCCTGCGCTATGCGCCGGCGCATCACAATTACTTCACTTTGTAGAACGCCGCCGGTTGATCGTGATTGCTGAGATTATTATACAGATACCATGTTTATGTTTATATGGAAATTATTATGTATTTATTATGTTATATTATACTAACATTAACCTGTAGTTTTGCTTGTGTCACATGGTAGAAACTAAGAATTATGACAGATATACATTCTAAGCGCAGAAGGTAACTCTGATAGCAGATGCAGTAGGTCAAATCGAATCTATCGACGTAATATAATGTACCTTGTACATGGATTTTCCTTATATAGAAGTACTAGTGGGCGCGCGCAGCTTCGCCCGCTTATTTGGACCCTTAGGCGTGAATTCTAATAAACCATGAAACATGTGTTCAGTGAAATATTTTTAAGAGTCTCAATTTCAAATTTTATAAAAATCGGTGGCGATTTAAAGATTTTTCCATACAAACTTTCAACCCCTTATTTGCACCCTTAGAAGGAGAATTCTAGAAAACAATGAAACACGTGTTCAATTAAATACTTTTAAAAATCTAAATTTCAAATTTTATAAAAATCGGTGCCGATTTAACTTTTTTTCCATACAAACTTTGAACCCCTATTTCACCCCTTTAGGGTAAAAATTTTTCAAAATCCCTTCTTAGTGGATGTCCAGATTACAAAAGTAAACATCTGTCCAAATGTCACGTTTCTACTATCAGCGGTTACGGCTGTGCGTGCGTCTTACCTCAGTCAGTGAGGACAAGTCCTTTTATATATATAGACTAGTGGGCCCGGACGCGGCTACGCCCGCGAAAATATAAGCCTAAATAATTAAAATAAGTTAAAAAATAATAATAAGTGGAGATTTATTATTAGAAAAAATATCTGAGTAACCGAAATAAACAAACAAAAGAAGTAAAAGTAACTAAAGGAAATTCTTAATATTAGAAAAAGTACCTAAAATTTGCCGTGCGCGCGTACTAAACATTTTTCTATATTAAATAATTATTAATTTTTGCGAACAATATTAAATAAAATCCCAAATGATTAAAATTACGATATTTTAAGTGTATAACATCGGTATAGATAACCGAACTGAGATAAATTAATTATAAGCAGCAAATAATTACATAAAAAATAATAGTAATTCGAAAATATATAAAAATTTACAAAATCATCAAAGTCATCTGCCCGTTCGCGTCGGTCATACTATACCACTCGTAAGCTAGGTCATTTGGAATCAGTGACATCTTATTTATTAGAATGTTATACAGTAAACTATAATTTCCATCTAGATGAAATGCCAAAAGTGACTATTATATTTATTTTCATAAGGATGAATATCAAATTATAGAAATCATCTAATTTTTGTTAATGTATACAAATCTATATCGTCGCGCGCCATGTATGCATTAAGCAAACTCACTTTGAGTGACGTTTTCTTAAAACAACAAACTTTGCAAGCCGTTGCTTAGCAACGCGTAGCGACGATTGTTATTAACATGGCGGAATAAATTGCTTGTCAAATTAATTATTTTAATATATTGTTATATATCGAAAATATTACAAATATGAGAAAAAAAAAGTATCCTATGTTCATCCCGGGACACTCAAGTATCTCTGTATGAGTATTTTATCACAATTAAATTAGCGATTTGGCCCTGATTGCGTAAGTGACAGACAGACAGACAGACAGACAGACAGAGTTACTTTCGAATTTATAATATAGGTATGGATAGAAGATATTTGAAATTGTCTCTCCAACACTAAAAGAAGAATAGATTTTTAGAATTTGGATAAGTAGTTTCTGAGATTAAAGTGTTTAATTAACTTCAAACTTCAACCAAACAAACTTTTGATTTATTTTAGCGTCACTTCCTCGTCAAAAATCAATTAAAATTTTCATTTCCTCGCTCTACTAACGAGGTAGAGCGCGGTGTTGAGTTCCGCCTCTCAACACTCAATGCCTCCAGGATTCGCCGAAAAAGTCTTAATGGGAAAGGACCGTCTTAAGGTTCTTAGGTTCCCTCTGAAAAACTAAAATTTAATTTCCTTTATATTTAAAAACTTATGGTTACCACACATCGCTACGTTTTGTCAAATGCGATTTGATCTGCGACCTCAAGTAATTGGTGAGGATTCTCACGACCGACCTGTATTCTCTTATGGCGCTTGTTTTAAATGAGATAAACTCTTAATAATATTATATTGAAGACGCGTCGTTTCTCATTTCTGTGTACAGATATTACGTGTGGAATGGCGGAACCAAACGCCGCGTTTTGCCTTGGTATCAGAGCGAGGGAATGAAAATATGTTATTCCCTCAATTAGGATCAAATCCAGAATCATCGTGCTTACATTCAGATCCTGTTCCACTACGCCACGACGGTCTTTGCAGTACTTAATACTAGTTCCTATTCTATCTAACAATGTAATATAAAGGAAGTAAATTATAATTTCTTAAGATTTATTTCAACAAAGTTGACATTTCAAAAGATCAATTGAAGCATTAACTTCTGTTATTGAATATTATATATTTCAGATATCAATTTCATAATATTTGATACGAGTGTTAGTGTGGGTAGTTACTATTTTAGTAAGAACAAGTATAAGTAATAAAGGACATAGATTCGTTTCTTATTTTTTTAGCAGTTAGTTTATTTTTTTAAGCGACAAGTTCCCCACGTTCCGCCTAATTTTCGGGACAACGCGTGTTGAGTGACGGGAATCAACGCCGCGTACTGTCTCGTTCACACAGCGAAAGTATTAAAATAATTAATTCCCCAAGTGAGAATCGCACCCGCAACCGTCGAGTTTACAGAAATGGGGGATACAGCGTGAAGGGAAAAAACAGGAAAAAAAATATTTCAAACTAGCGACCAGTACCGTTTACTAACATTAACATTCCACGCCACTATTATAGTTGCGTTATAAATGACTACTCCTTATTGAATTATGCGATATCGTAATCTGGACATAGATTTATTTAATGGTTTCTGTGATTTGTCTGTTTGTATGCACAAACTAATTGTTTTGATGTCGCTATAAGTTACTTAGTAAAATTAGACTCGATAGTTACGCGTTCTATTCCCGTTAGGGGAATAAATATTTAATTGTTTTTTTTTAATAAAGAGCATACTAGTACATATGTATAAGTAATACGTATATAGATAGTTTAGAAAAAGAAGCGGCTGAGTTCAAACGTAATGGATGTAGGTTCGAGTTCACTCATGAGGAATGAATTGTTTTTTAAATTCCAGCTATAGAAGACAAAGCACGGCGTTGAGTGCCACTTCTCATGACTCAACATGCAATATCTATAAAATTAAAAAGAAATTTAAGAACAGAGTATCTTAACACCACTCTTTCTACTTATCCTGCTGTTAAAAAAAAACAATGCATGGTTGCTTAATACCACCATTTCATGGGTTTTTTATATTAATATCTAAACAGGTCATGCTACTACTATGGTGAAGTATTTTCTTACCGGATATAACCCACTTACTACACACGATATGTATAGTATAATGGTAGGACAATAAAAGGAAGTCAACTTGCTTAACACTGTACTGTCAGCTTTGATTTCCGTTGGTACTTGCTACGTTTCTATAGTAGCTATAGTAAAGTACATATGGGTATACCATATTACATTTTCTAAGTAGTGACGTACACGCGGCTTCGCCCGCTTAAACTTATTAATTAAACCTTTAAATAAATTGTAACTTATGTGTTATTCTAATATTTAAGCTATACAACTGTAAAGTTTCATCTGAATTGGTTTAACAGCCACAAACTTTTACGTTTATAATTTTGAAAACATATCCTCTACGATAGACATAGAAACTGGGGTAGGTTAGATTAGATAGGACACTCCTTTCTCAACTTTTAAAGCAATATTCAAGACATTCGTTGATGTGTGTTGATAGGCGAAACTTAAAACCGCACTTCAGTCCTCAAATGGAATCGAACCCACCACTATCACTTTCACAGCAAACACTCTTGCACTATGACATGTCAATTTGCACCTAGTAACTTAGTGTTAAGACACTCAGTTCTCTTTAAGACGCTTCCCTACTTTCCGGCGAATTCTAAACGTAATGCCTATTGAGTGGCGGAATACAACACCGCGTTTCACTTTTTTATGGAAAATGTCTCTATCGAACCTGTCACACCATAACAATAAAAACACAAACTCTCAATAGCTAAACAAACAAAAGACACATTTGGCCACAATTATCGGTGTAATTGTTACTCACCTTCACAGACTATTCTGTTAATTGGAATGCGTCATCTTTAAACTATTAATACTGTGTACTATTAATAGTAATATCGAAATTGTTTTTAATTTTTTAAGCTATTCGTGGCGCAAGGGCACAAAGTGAGATTGTAAACGCGACTGGTTGTGAGTTCGATCCCCACTTGCGGGAATGAATTATTATTTATTAATATTTTCATTTGTTCGTTCTGGCATTAACGCAAATACCCGGCGTTGAGTTCCGCCACATTACACACGTAATGCCTCAAAATATTCAGCAGAAAAGTGGGAGTGTTTTAGTAATGAGTTCCCTCTGCCTACCTGCCAAGTGCGGGATACAGCGTGAAGCTGATTTATTTCTTTTAATACATAAAAATAAGTATATATGACAAATATGTGAAACACCTTACGGAAATGGAATTCCACTATCTTAGTATGTCACACCCAAGGCTCGTACAAAATTTTCATGTTTTTCAAAGATTACATATTTCCGTTAAAACATTAACCTTCTAGTACTCGTAATTCGCTCTGACTCAACCACTGAATCATTTAAAGAACACGCCTATTTATAGTGAGTAAAAGTAATTAAAAAACCGACAAGCGCGAGTCTGGCTCGCCCTCCGAGGGTTCCGTACAAAAATTGGTCTCGAGCTTTTCCTGAAAGTCAGGCTTAGCTTAGCCAGAGCCATACTATCCACCCTAGTGAGGTGAGGTATCCATCACTTAAACTAGCAGCTTTAGTTTTTGCTTTCAGCAAAACCCTTGAGCCTCCAGAATTCCGCTGAATATGGGGAACGGTGTTTTAACACTAGGCTCCTTCTGTTTACCCGGCTACAGTGTGAAGCTAATGAAAACTTATATATATTTACCCCAAATGGGAATAGAATCCACACATGGCAGCACCTATTACCTATTACTAAAGGTTTTAAAATATAATTGCACATAAAGTGTTGCATAATAAAATACAAAATCAGATATAAATCGCGAGTGTTTTATCGCGTAATATTATTTGGTATTTTACGATGTTAGCCTGGATCCCGTTTACTTCGATACTAGTTGCATACTGAAATACTGTTTGTAGTGAAAGTAGAATATCTGTGAAGAACGGAGTGATTACAAATATAGATAATAAAAAATCTATTCTTTTTTTTCGCAATAACAGGGTAAACTAGTTTTTCATTGTTTTTGAGTCACTATGTGTTGTGTATTGCACTCGACGCCAAGGTTTCTCAATCTGAGCAGAGAAATGAAAATAATTTAAGTACATTCCACCAAGAGGGAATCGAACCTAAAACCATCGCGCTTAGCTTAGTTTATGTTTTCATGTACTAAAATTTTTCGATAGCTTCCAAAAAAAACCTTTTTATCCTGCTATGTTTTTAAATAATACATTTAAAGACATGAAAAATATTAAGAACAAAGTACAGGCTTCTAAATGCTAGCTATACCTAGTCTCTTTAAGGCGTTTTTAGATTTAAGCCCAAAATTTCATAAAAATCCCCCCATATCAGCTTACCAAAATCCCTCAAAACCCCTAAAATCAGCTTACCTGTAACAAACAAACGGATAAACAATTATTATTATATACAAGTGTATTGTTAAAGAAGTTGTTAAAAAGATACTTATCTCTTGCATAATGCCCCAAATAACGTTTTAATTTATATTTCATTGTAACATTACGATTATTGTGGGACTTTACTTAAAAAGAGTATTTTGTGTTGCCTCATAACCTATAGGTTAATATATTTTTTTTTAATTGTAAAAAATCACACACACTTTCACGCTGAATCCCGCTTATAGCACGCACCGCCCAATTAATAAGATATTGTGTGAGCAGCGGAACTTGACGCCGCCCTCTGCCTTGTTACTAGATTGGAGAAAAGAAAATAGATCATTGTCTCGTATAGAAATCGAACTCACAACCAATCAATGCTTTTACAGTCCAATCACTGTACCGTTGCACCACCACAGCTTATTATTTTAAGTAGCAATGCGACATAATTTGTAGAATGTTAAATAATTTTGATAGTTTGTTTAAGTATTTTTTTGAGAAAATTGACTTCTTTGTTGCAATTTTTTACGATTATTAGTATATCGTAATTTTGACCTAGATAAACAAATCAAGTTCTATACCCTGCTGTATGCAGTATACAGGGTGAAGTTGATTTTATTTAACTTAACTTATTTTTTCAACTTCGAATTCGTACCCACAACCACCTATACATAATAACCATTTCTACCAAACTGTTATAGATAACAACTATTTACTTAAACCAGTATTTGTCATGTTAAAAATCATCCGAGGTCGGCCGCGGGCGTGAGCTGCGTAGGCGCCGGCCTCACTAACACCGCACTAGTTAATATCATAGAGATATGTTTCAAATGGACATTCGATTAATTATTTTATAAATTATAGGTATTATTATTTAAGGAAGGGACTGTGAATACCACGGGTGCAGGTTCGATTCCCACTCGGGGGAATGAAAAATGTAATAGTTTCCATTCCTCGATTTGGTAACAAAGCAAAGCGGGGCGTTCCGTCACTCAACACGCAATAGGTACCTCTAGAATTCGGCGGAACATGGGAAAGGATATGTTTTGAAGAGAACGGAGTGTCTTAACACTAGGTTCCTAAGTTCACGAATGATTCGCAATTTTACTGTTGTTTTTATATAAGACTTGTAACATATCATTTTTCTATTAACAACATGGAAGGATATGGCTCAACGGAAGTAGTAAACCGGATGTCGTGAGTTCGATTTCCGGTGGAGGTAACAGCATGGGTTGTATGTATATTTGATTTTTTTTATGGATAGATGTATAGATAAGCTTGAAGATATATTAAATCCATACCTATATTATAAATTCGAAAGTAACTCTGTCTGTCTGTCTGTCTGTCTTTTACGCAATCAGGGCCAAACCGCTAATTTAATTGTGATAAAATACTCATATAGAGATACTTGTGGGTCCCGGGATGAACATAGGATACTTTTTTTCTCATATTTGTTATATTTTCGATATATATCAATATATTAAAATACTTATTAATTTGACATGCAATTTATTCCGCCATGTTTATAACAATCGCCGTTGCTAAGCAACGATTTGCAAAGTTTGTTGTTAGAAAGTGTCACCTATTGAAAACTGAAAATAATTTCATAAATATATTTAATAAATATTCGTATAGTTCAAGCGGGTGTAGCCGCGTTCGGGTCCACTAGTATTATAATAAAAAGAAAAATAATAGAATTTACTTAATTAGAATTCATTGAGGCTGATGGCACAGTGGGACAGGAAGAATGGTTTTATTTAAGTTTTATTTCCGCGCTCTTGTAGAGAAAGCACGGCGTTAAGTTCCGCGACTCAACAAGCAATGTCTCAAAAAAATTAGGAACGAAGTGTCTTGACCCTAACTTCCTTCTAACTACTCTGCTGTGCGGAATAAAAAGTGAAGCTGTTTTAATTTGTATTTAATTTTTTTTATAATTAATTATTGTTTTGTTTTTAAATTTCAGAAAAAGAAGGCAAAAGATCGCAAAACCAGTATACATCTGGGCAGCCTTTAGATCTTTTTAACAAAAAAATTCCACATTCGATCAATACAAAGCAAGGAAGTCAAGGCATTGTTCCCAATGAACATGGATTCAAATCCACAACCTAAAAACTAGATATTTCCTCAAAATACATACGGAAATAAAAATTTTCAATAAATACCTGCATATAAAGTATTAAAAAGTCGAATACATTATAAAGAACCTGCATATCTTTAACCAAAAATAAGCCTTGTATTTGTATTACCTGAAAGGTTATTTAACGCGTCGTTAATTAATATATCAGACAAAAAGCATTTTTGTGTGTGGTCGAAATATTTCGAATGTTTCTACTATAAAAGACCTCAATATATTTACGTGTTGAGAGACATTCTTATGGATATTCTTAAGACATCAATTAAGAGAAGTTTATATTCGATAGTTTCTTTTTTCATGAGCATTCCACGTCAAAATAAGATGCAGACATCAGGTTGTATTATGTAGATTTTTATATACATTATTCATTATTTTCATTTTCTCGTTCTGGTGAGATAAAGTTCGGCGTTAAGTTCCGTCACTCAATACGCAATGTCTCGAATGTAGGCGGCAAGTGGAGGACATAGTGTCGTAGCACTGGGTTCTTTCAGCATACTCTGGCCATATGCGGAATACATTATTTATATGCAAACAAAATATATTGTTTAATAGAATTAAAAATATTCTATTAATACCATTTTGGCGCAATTTTCTCTTCTCTCAATCTCAATCTTGGAGGCATATAGACTTTGCGAGAAAAAGTTTATTTTTAAATACTTTAATTTCATGAAATATTATTTAATATTAATATTCATTATTTATTTTCTTTGTATATAAAGACGCAATACCACATGAAGTTAATAAAAGTTCATCAGTAATTAAAAAAATAGTAGCAAAAATTCACAGAACCTCACGAGCAAAATGAGGCTTAGCTTCACGCTCTATGTTGTTACCAGAACAAAGAAAATGGAAATGATTTATATCCCCAAGTGAAAATCAAACTTACTACCTTCACATTTGAAATCAACAACCATGCCTAATATTTTTCATCCCTATTTTTCCCTATACCCACCAAAGGTCTCTAGCATCTCTAGCAGCTCTACATCACGTTATCACTTCTTGCACACCTTCATTGTATATAATATGGATTTTGATTAGAACCAGATCCTCGATGGTCGTGTTCTAAAGTCGTGAGTCCGTAATTTGCTATAACAATATGCGGGTCAAGTCGTACGACCTCCACTTTGTCGTAAGTCCTAAGGGCATTGCAAAAGGATTTCTATTATATACTACTTATATATATACTTTATATATCAATCTACAGTAAATATATTACTATACTATATTTAAAATTGTGTGAATATATTATAAAAATTTTCACCCACATATACAACATGACATTTGGTTATTATGTATAATAATAATGTTTGGTGTGCGACAAGGACCAATTTTGGGGTCATTTTACTTTCTAATATACATAAATGATCTTTGAGCTTTAACTATGAAAATGGATATCGATTATAAAATTGAAAAGTTTCCTTAATTGCATTCTATTATAAAAATGTTAAACAGAGAAACGAAGCAATGAAATAATATAAAACTTTTCATTCCAATAACTTTCTAACTTTAATCGCTATTGAGCTTCAATATTGTAAAAATTATACCTGAGGCTAAAACAAATCATTATTAAGTAATATAATTTATACGAGCGTTGATATTCGACTTAGTCATCGTAAACTTCACACTTATTAAAAGTTTCTAAAAGACATATTTCAACTTTAAAAGCTTTTTTTTTATTTATTACTTGAAATATAAGTAAAATCATTTGGATATCCACTTTGCCATCCAAAATTTAAGTCATGGTGTGTTGAGACAAAGTGAAACTCAACACTGTGCTTTAGGTTTTTCAGAGGGGACAAAGTAAATTAATTTACCTCTAAGAAATCGAACTTATAATTCAGGTTTGAGTCAAACACTGTACCACTAAACCTCGATTGCTGAGCTTATCAATAAATATTTAACAACTATAATTTAAATCATAAATATAATTGAACTTTCGCTACCAGATATAGCGACCTTGGTCTTTTAATATAACGATCGATAAAGATAGATTTATATAATATAATCATATAATCACAAGATTCTAATCATCCAACGAAAGTACGCCTTAGGTGATGTCGATTTAAGCTTTAAAAATAGTAAATATCAAATCAACTTTTCGTGGGAAATTTCTTTTTCCTTATAATATAAAGGTTTAAAATGCTTAGTACATTTTAACCAAATTAAATCTTTATTTTCATCAGGAATTACCTATATTATTCTTGTCCTCCATTAACAGTTCCGCAACTTTTAATCAAGATACAAAATTATATACCATATGGCATAATGGCGAAAGTGTAATCAACAAACATTAAGAATAAGTTCGTAATTATTCGTTTTATGACTTTTTGCCAATTTTTCTTTCTTTAATTATTATATCAACTAAATGACTTGCAATAAGTTTTTTGCTAATGATCGAAGTCACAAGTTGAATATAATTATACTCATTGCAAACTCAATTATGCTCCTTTATTGCATCTGGCTTTGTTCTCGACGGTTGTGGGTTCGATACCATCTAATTTCAACAAAACTACTATATGTGATGTATGATAAACTGACAACCCTCTTTTTCATGGTTTTGGTTGAAATTACAGAAAAAACGTATTAATTAACATGGCAAGCAAGCAAAGAGGTACAGAGGGAACCTAATGTTAAGACACTCTATCCTCTACTTTTCACCTAATTTTCAAATGCGTGTTAAGCATCGGACCTCAACACCGATTTGAACCCACTACCATCGCATCCACAATTAGACATTCCCTCTGTGCTGATATAGCGTCTATAAAAATATTACAAATTAGATATAATTAGATATAATGTTTAGTTTCACAGTCACGGGTGACTTCAGCGTGTCAAGGCTCGCCCTGACCGGTCGTAAGCTTATTGATTTCTGCGTGATTAATGGATTCTGTTGCGGTACCGTCAGCAAAAAACATACCAGATTATTGTTAATTTTTAGTTACAATGCGGTGGATGATTTCATCGGTGACGGTAACAAAAAGTTTTTTTATTGTTTTACTATTAAAAAAAGTTTTTTATTTTATATTTAAGCTTCATCTATATGTGAAATAGACACGTTAAAACTAATGATAAATCACTCTTTGATCACAGTTTTTTTAAATATGCAATATCATGACTATGGAGACTATGTTCACGCTTTTTGAACCTAGCTAGCCTAGCTTTTCGGGAACCTAGTGCTATGATGATTCGTGATATAGAGTTTTGAGAAGTGGAACTCAACTGTACGGTTGTCTAACAGATCGAGAAAAATGATCGCATTTAGAACCACACGCTGTCAGTTATTATATTTCAAATCAATATATTTTTTTAAACTGTTAGATCATGTTTTTAATAGACAGTTAAGAGATGATAAAATTTTATATAATTATTTTCTTATACATATATATTTTTTTTTAAATTGATAATATTTTTTTTTGCCAACCATACATTTTTAATAGTAATCATGTTATTGAGATAAAATCATAGTTTCTTACAGCTCTCGTATGTAATAATTAATTGCAAAAAATGCGCTACTGATTGCGCGTTGATGGTTTTATCTCAATTTTATACTCTATTCTGGCGTAATTGGAATGGATAATAGATAAAGTTTTTTTTTCTTCTTTTTTTAGCTTCTTGCTTTATTCCTAGCGAGAGCTAGCCACAGAGAGAAAACCTCTTTCGCCTCATCCACTATCATCTACCTCATACACGCTCTCCAGGACCTTCTCATGCTTTTTACGTTTCCTTCCTCTAGTATCATCGATACTATATTCTCAAAGTCGTGTTGAGTGGCGGAGCTCAACGCCGGACTTTTAGCCTTGGCTCCAAAGCAAAGGAATATAAATATTAGTATAAAAATTAATTCCCTCGATTGGGGATTGAACCCACAACCGTCGTGTTACAGTCCCAGCCACAATTAATTTATAAATGTTATATATTTCGTAACGCAATAAGAAACTAGGAAGGATGGGTTTCCTACCACCGAGGGACTGGTCCCCCCTACACCTGCCGTTACCCAACGCGTTATAGCATGAGGAAGATACATCTATTATGTATCGTTCATATAATAACTATCATTATACTGCTATACTTATTACTTGCTTTGGTTTTACTTGGATTTTTAAAGTGTTATTCCACACTTGAAAAAAAAATACTATTTTAGAAAACGTATAAAACATTTGAACGTAGCGGGATTTGAACTAGCGACTCTTGGACGGTATTCGCTTGTTTATAGGTATATTTTATGTTCTTATCGCACTTTGCATATTTCATATGATGCTCTACATTTTATCTACAATAGACATTTACGTAACTCAACGCCACGTTTTGTCTCAATATATTGGATAAACAAAAAAAAATTAATATAAACATAAGCTCGTAGTATTTGAACACACAACTATTACAGTCATCTATTAAATAAATTTCTACTGAACAATAAGCGTCATATTATATGTATATCTTTTTAGTATTATTTCGTTACCGCATTTTTACCTAAGATGATTATCTTCTCTAAGTGTTTTCACACGCTAAAAACTATTAAAATTGTTAACAACTGTGGCATAGCGACATAATGGAAGATGCTTAATACATTTTTTTTTCATTTGTATGACAAACAAATGAAATAAATATATTATATGAATTTAAAAACCAATGAGATCGTCGTGGCCCAGTGGCACGTTTAACTGTTAAGGCGATGGTTGTGGGTTCGATTCTCACTTAAGGGAATGAAGTATTTTTTAATTTTCGCTTTGGTAGAAAGACAGAGACAGAGAAGATCTCAGGGACCCTCCGTTCCCCACGCACTACCAAATTATGCGGATCATAATGCCATGCTTTGCTTTTATGACTAAAATAAAAATATATTTTCATATTAACAGGACGTCTGGACTTGAATCTACAACCATAATGCTAATTGTGACAACTAAGCCCTAGCGAAGCGTAAAC
>JAEBDU010012896.1:348499-381717 GCA_016802625.1 Heliconius numata
TAGGCAACCTGCGCCGGCGCCTCCGCCTCCACAGCTTGTATAATTATACGAAACCACATCAAAATCGGTACACTGTATTCCTATGCACATAAGAACTGTATTTGTGAACAAGGACGATTATGCGTACTATATAAGTTTATAGGCTTTAAATACTGAATTTAGTTATTTAGTGACACAGTTAAAACCTACGCTTTATTCAACAATTATTGAGATATTTCGATGGTTTTAGTGGTTTATATTTGAGCAAAAGTGTGAATGACTCTAAGCGCAGTGGTTGTAGGTTCGGTTCACTTTCGGGAGAATAGTAGATAAAGTAGAGAACGGAGTACGTTAACACTAGACCAAGTAATAGAAAATAGAGAATGTTTACATAAAAAAGAATCCTACAATGGTGTTATCATGGCGCAGTCATTGGTTTTTATCTTATTTTTTTAGCCCTATCCCACATATAATAGGGCAAAAGGTACTTTTTCTCTAATTTTTAAGACATTGCCTGTTGAATAGCGGAATTCAACTACGCTTTTCATTTTTTTCTTTAAAAAAAATAATGTAATTTTTAAAATATTTCGAAATCAAGCAAATATACATTTCAAAACGTGCAATATTAAAAAAAAAGTAACAATATATCGAAACTATTTACCTACTTCACAGTAGTTGCATAGGTGCTAACGTATGACACACTTTCAAGGTCACTTTGATATTACATTATAATTATATTGCACAAATTGTTTAATTTTTACTTATTTTACAAAAAAAAAATATTTTTTTAGTGATAACGAAGCAAATTGCGGCGTTAAGTTCCGTAACTACACAGCTTTCCACTCCCGTGTAGTTTGCCGGTGCGTTATCTGTCTATCACTCTTTTAGTAACAGAAGTAGCGGAGTTTTATATATACGAGTATACATATATTTATATGAAGATAGCCTCAAACGAGAATCGAATCTACAACCATTGCTGCCCAATAGTGTATTACAACAGTAGCAATTAACAATTAGCTTCATGTATCAATAAGTCAGCGTTATACTACGTTAGGTCACGATTGCGTAACACCTCTATAAGGTAAATTATATTATATTTGCAATTTGCAATAAATTTTAGGTTTGTTTACAATAAATATATATATATATATTTTCTCTTCACGCTCTATCCCGCAAAAAGGAGAGTGTACAGAAAAACTTACTGTTAAGACATTCCGTACTCTACTTTCTCCAAGATTTTTATGACTTTGCGTCCTGGAACTTAGAGTTATGTTTCATCTTATTACCACATCAAGATCGAGTGGAATCGAACCCACAAACATCGCGCTTACAACCACTGCGCTACAACTACCTTTGTATACTTGTATTCATACTTTTGTAGTGTCACGTTTATTATTTATCAACACGCAGTCTAGAATCATGATTCTTATCAGAAAATGATTCAGGCGTCGACGACTTCACACGAGGGTTCCTAATAAAATTATATATAGTTTTAACTTAAACTATAGTAGTGGTAGGTGGTAGGTGTCAGTTCGGTGCCTGGACACCAGAGCGAAGAAAGTAGTGTATAAAGGTAGAGACAACTATATAAAAGTGCTAACAGTAATTTACTATCAAGTGAACCTACTACCTCTGGCGTAGCTCACCGCGCCAGCACACCAAGTCTATAAAGCCGAAGGTCACCTACTAAATTAATTAGAATTCCAAGTATTATTATCATAAGTTTACGAAACTATGATAAAATTCCGGAACGCGACGCAACATTCATAGTAAAATTGACAAACAGAACGACAATCTGTCACGTTACGAAATTGTAGGTTATTTTTAGCTTCACGCTGTACCCCACATACCTACAGCTGGGAAAGCTGAAGGAACCTAGTGATAGGACACTTCGTTCCCCACGCACCTTGAAATTTTCCAAACATTATGTGTTTAGTGGCGGAATTCAACGCCGCGTTTCGTCTACCAGAGGCAGGAATGAAAATAACATAAATATAATCATTCCTTTGTAAGGGGGTCAAACCCACAACTGTCGCGTTTACAGTCCCACTGCGCCATAAAGGTGTTAGTTTATCTTATAGTGATAAACTATCATTAAAACGTACTATTTAATATGATTTCAGTACAAAATACACAAATTACTACAAAATACAATTAAATTGATAGTATTTCATAGAAATTAGATATGAATGTTCAATATGTGGAGCGACAGTTTTTAAAAAATGATAAAAATTAGTGTCGAAGAATTGAAGGGAAGTCAATATCTACTATGTTTTTAATTAACAAATCTGGGGAAAAATTGTTTTAGAAATTTTGGGTTTTCTAACAGAATAAGGGAAAAAATTGTTAGTAATAGTATCCTTAATACTATAAATATTGAGTACTTCCATTCGGAATAAATTATTATTATATACTCGCTTTGTTATCAAGACAAACCGTGGCGTTGATTTCCGCTACTGAACACGTAATATCTCTAAAGTTAGGGGCGCGGAGGGAACCGGAGTGTCTTAACACTACACCTTTGCCTCTCCCGCTGTACACGGGATACAACATAAAGATATTATTAGCACTTTGAAGATAATAGAAATTGTTAGAGGAAAAAACAGAGAAGTATCAAAACCATATTGACGTATTAATAAATAACAGTGACGTCATAACTTAGTGGTTTTCAATACACTTTGTCCGCGTGTACGTGACCTAAGTAATAATTGATCGATCATTCATTAAAATATTAATGAAATAATAAATTGAATTTGGTTTTATAAATTATTTGTATGACCAAATTTGGTTTTTACAAAAGCAATTTCTTAGTATATGCTAGAAAATGTGAAGAAGATTGAACGTAGCGGAACTAGAACCCATGGTTCTTGGATATCGTTTTATTTTAAGAATAATATATAGTCCTTAGTTGAATGTGTTTAACATTTAAAAATCAGTATTCACAACTAGAAATATATGTACATTTAATAAATAAGAAAATACTTTATTAAACTTACTTTATTAAACAAAAACAATATAATTATACAGTAGAATTTGTATCGAAATCTGAATTCTATTTATACTGAATTCTCTACGTAAAATACAGTAAAGAGTTTGAAATGTCAGATTTAACAAGTATATTTTTGTCAGCCTTTCGCCTTATTCCTCTCGTCAAAAATATTTTTCTTTATCATGAATTCCAATGGTATGGCATATTATAATCCTTTTTAACATAACACGAAATCTATCAAGAATGTAGGTACTTGACTTGGGGAATCCTAGATTTTTATCAACTTCACTCTGTATCACGCGTAGCAGGATAGGCAGAGAAAGCTTAGTGTTAAGACTAAATGAAATTCTAAAGTCCACAACCACATCTCGTGAAGAATTTAATTTTAAATATTTTTTTTTGAAGAAATTTAATGAAAATGCAAAAACCTGACCACTCACGCCTCATGAACTAAACCAGCGTAAAATGAGATGTCATAAACATATCGTTGTCATTTGTTTTCAATTGGCTATCTTTATCTTATCTTTTAGATAATGTACATATTTATTATATTTTGTTTAAAAAGAAACTTAAGTAAAAGACAATTTGGCATAATACGTATTTTTTAAGTATATCGTCATAAGAACGATTTTAAAAATGTAATTATCTATTAAAAATTAGAAAAATATATCCGATAGACTATTTTTATTTAATATAAACGTCTCAAAATTTCCGTTAAACAACATCAAAGACTTACCCTGCACAATGCGACGCCTGTATCCAACCTGTCCAAGAAGTTATCAGCAGTGATGCGTAGTTCAGGGTAGAGGACTGTCAGCCACTCAGCAAGATCCTCTTTCATAGCATAGAGGTATTCTTCGGAGGACTTGAAAGGCCGGAAGGGCCGAGCCTCGAGGAGAACAGCTCCAGCGCTCGCCATGTTTAGTGGTGTTTTAGATTTTGATCATTACTGGTTCTGAAACAAGATGGTTCATTTTAACTTTCTTGGCATTATTTTAAAAAGTACATTTTAGAAAACATATAGAAGTTAGCCGCAACTTTATTTCCGTAAACTGAAATAAAATGAAAAGATCCGTTAAGGAATATAAATTTTCAAAAATCTTATTTTAGTTCTCTTTTACACTCCCTAAAGTACCTAAATCATTCAACGTTCTACCCCACAACGAAACTACTGTAATGAGAAAGTTGAAATTTGGCATGTAGGTAGGTCAGGAACTCTATTGTACTGATTTTCCATCTTAAAGTCCAAGCAAGCAAAGTTGCGGGCGACGACATATCTAAACGATAACATTTGACATCTCTGAATAAAGTGAGATTTACGATTAGGCCAATATTGAATTACTTCATGGGTTTAGAAAACTAGGTCTCCAGCCACTTGACTCTTGAACAGGATACCAGTGACGTATTGAATGCACTATTTGATATATGTATGTGTCTTCCTGTTTTGCTTGTGATATATTATAGAGTAAAATTCATAGTTGGTAGTAGGTTAGGTTAATTGTGCCTTGTTCAATTGTGTCAATGCCTCCAGAATTCAGCGGATAATGGAGAACGGACTATCTTAACACTAGGTTCCCTCTGCTTACCCTTCTGTGTAGAATACAACGTGAAGCTGATTTATTTGATTTATTCATTCCATACACAATACAAACTTAAATTTATTATTATTAATTTTTATTAACTTTTATAAGTTGCACTTCCCTTGAATCTACACTTTGTCTTACGAAAAGAGAGGATATTAATTTATTTACTCCCACTAATAAAACTAAAATATTAAATAAAATTAGTCAATCAATATGGAAAAACCACTGTGCATATTAAAAATATGTATATAGATAAAAAAACAAAAGTCACGATCCCTCTATTTACTTTTAAGTATTCTGCGTCCATTCTTGATTGTAAAAACTCGGTCTAGAAACTAGTGTCGAAACAAAACCTATGCCTAACTTAAAACATCCAGATGCTCTATTTTTAGCTATTGAGGACAGAAACTGAAACTTTTAGCTGAAAGTAGACTTTTTTACAGTCCAGTCTTTTAGTTTTAGCCTACTTAAAAACTGTTGTTGCTACACATATTTTTATCATTATGCCGGTATGGACACTTTGTAAGTGACAAATAATGTTGTGCTCCAGATTGTGTCTATTTAAAGAATTTTGGGGGAAGAGGAGAGAATTTGGGAACCCAGTGTTAAGACACTCCGTACCCATTAAGTCCATCCCACTGAAATCCGCCGCAACTTTCCGCCGAATTCTGGAAGCGATGCGGCTTGAGTCGCGCTTACATTCGGACGCCTGTGCCCAGGCCAGGCTAGGCCAGGCACAGGCCTTTAACAATATTAATTAGTAATATTCTAAAAAGTGTAGAATACAGTCACAATGAAATCAAAAGGTAAAACAAACATAAGAATGAAACAATAAACTAAAATAAACATTTCTGTTGCAACTATCTGAGTCACAGTTTGTACAACATGACTACCCCCATAGAGAGGTCAATGACCACCGACGCAAATGAAGATAACAACTGCGAAATGAGCTTGGAATCGTTAAATTAAGTTGAAATTGCGATTTTTCGTGATTTTTTATGGCTATTGCTATATCTTGTATAAAGCAGGTAGGCAGAGGGAACCTGGGAATCTAGTGTTACATTCCGCTGACATCTGGAGGATGCGTGATGAGTGCGGGAACTCATGCTGCACTGTGCCTCGTTATCAAAGCCAGAAATTGATAGTAGTAAATATTTACAAAACACAAAATTAACTTTGAAATTATTTACAGGAAAATACTTTTACTAATGTTAAAATTGACTTACTTTTACTAATGTAAAAGCAGAAGAATCTAGTGTTAAACACTTATATCCTCATGCAACTCCCAATAAATATTTTGTTTCACAAAAAATGTTAGTAAAATATTTAAAACAACGATTTAATTATATGTATAAACTTTTAAGACATAGGAGGCGTATAATGAGTATGAAAATATTTTTTTAATTAAAAACACAGTAATTAAAAAAATGTGCTACGATGGTACAATTAGGACATGCTTGGAGATTATGGTAGAGAAAACTCATTTGGGGGCACTGTTAAACCTATATAACAAAAATATTATATATTTTTTTATTATAATAAAAATATATTTTTTTTAATTTCACGGTGTATCCCGTAAAAAGTGTTAAAAGATTTGTTTCCTCAGGCACCGTCCAATTTTTCAGGATTTTTGTTAGGTTACCAGATCAAGAATACATTTTTTTCTCAGTTTACAGTCAGTGGAAGATGAAATAGAACATGGATAAAACCTAAGCCTTTCCATAAAACTTGAAATTGTAGATAAAATTTTGTTTCACATAGCCAATGCCAACTTTACCATACTAACACACCTGAAGCAGGATTCGAACCTACGTCTACATATTCTTATACACTTATGTCATCATCTAAAGCACTTTCTGAAGTGCTATTAAAACCAAGAGCTTCTAGCATTGACCCACTAACAATGACTAAAACACTAACGCGTCTGTGAATCATTTAGTAAGTGGAAATTTTATTAAGAACCTAAAATGGAGCAGTCACTATGTATTTTTAAGTGGTTTACTTGAAATTTACTCATTTTATGTGTTTTACCTTAAGAATGTGGTATTTTAAGTATATTCGTGTTCTAGTGTTTATTCGTGGTGTAGGGGGACTGCAAACGCGAAAGTTGTGGGGTCGATTTCCACTCGAGGAAATTAAATGTTTAATATTTTCATTTCAGCACTCTGGTAGTGAGGTAAAGCGCGTCCACTCAAATGTTGGTGAAAAATAAAAAATAGATAATTTGATCATTAAGTTAAGTTCCCTTCCATGCTCTTCCCCCATTGACTGTAATAGAACCCACAACCGTCGATCTCTTATACATTTGCTTCATTTAAAATGCTGAATAAATCGTATTGTATACAGATATAATACACTGGTAGAGCTGCGTAAGACAAAAGCGCTTGCGCAACACCACGCTCCGCTAACTTCCGTTGTCAATGTTGTACAGACAGCAAACAAATTAAATTATAAATATAAAACTTTTTTAGCTTCACGCTATATCCCACACATGGCAGGGTAACTATAGGGAATATTGGAACCTAATGTTAAGACGTTCCGTTACCGTTCCCTCTTCATCGTCGAATTCTGGATGCATTCTTTACAGTCACACGTTTATTTTTGAGTTATATTAGATCTTTTTAATTTTTTTTTATTTTCGCGTAAAGAGATAAGTTGTACTATGAAATAATAATTACAAGATATTTTTACAATAGACGAATAGTAAATAAAAAATAAATTACAAATATAACTACAAAAAAAAATACTTAAATTTATAAATTTAATAATATATTTTATTATTTCACCATATATTTTTTTCTGTCACCAGTACATACAGTGGGCTAATAATGATTACAGAGCGACACAAATACGAGTTCCGCACGCATGCTCGTCTTCACATATCCATACATAATGCTCTACGCGCGATACATTTTTATTTTCATGTTAATTATATATTATAGGTATACTTTCCAATGAATACTTCGTTAATATAATATAAGATGACAAAGAAGACAATAGTAAAATAAATATTTAAAAACCGTGTTAAGGCCGTCATGGCGAAGGGGTACACCGACGCGACAGTTGTGGGTTCAATTTCATTCAGTGAAAATAATCATTGTAACATATACATTATATTTTCTTGGTCTAATAAAAAGACGAAGCGTGGCTTTGAGTTACGTCGCATTTAATGTCAACTAAACCATTTAATGCCATTAAATGTCAATTAAAATGTATGTGTTTGCGAGATACAGCGCGAAGCTTGAAAAATTTGTGTGATATATTCGTGGGACAGAAATCTAGCGTCTTATATTTAAAAACATATTTCAAAGAGAACCTTTCTTCACTTCACAAACCACTCTTTTTTATTTTTACCCTAGCTGGAATCAAATCTGCTACATTCCCCATAGAACTTGAAGCGCTACGTATAGTCCGAGGTAGTCCACTTCCACTTTTATTTCGCAAGGCTATCAATTTACATTAAATAAATATAATATAATAAACATCACTTTAGTTTTCGACCTCTAAATTGAAATATCTATCGGCATTGAAGCCGCTAACAGTGTCCTCGTTTTTAAAGATAATTTTTACTCATTTCACTTAGTGCAGTACGAAAAAAAATTAATAAGAGAGGCCTGTAACTGATGATTGTGGGTTCGATTTTCACCTAGGAAAATTATTTCCATATGCTTACTATCCATATGTTTTTTATTGTATAGCAAGTACAAAAAAAAAACGTAAAAATGTTTTTTTTATTCATCTTTATAATGTAATTAAGATATTTATTCGAAACGTTTCGTACGTATAGATCACGGGTTCAATTTTCGCACTAAAAACAAATTTCAATTGAAAACTAGCTAATAATGTTTAAAATGATGTAATTCTGTTGAGTTATCACGTTATATTGATATGCGAAGACAAGCATGTATCGAATAAGAATATGTTTTTTTTTTGCTAAAGTATCGAAATATAATGTCGATATTCGTGTATTTGATCTTGTGACCCCTTGTAAAAAACTTATGATATAACTAAATATGAGTAATCAAAATATTGTTCATAACATTATGCGTATATTATATACATATAGAGACCGTTTTAACGTGTAAGCGCGTTGTGGGTTCGATTCCCACTGGAATGAACCAAATAAAGTAACAAGACTAATTTTGAAAATTGTAAAATCTAATAAAATTTTTAACCATCTCCCTTATATTAAGGCAGAATGTAACTAGAGTATTAAGACACGGTTCACAGCTTTACGACTGAATTTAACCTTTCTTTTTAATAGAATGAACAAATTACCCTAGTAAGAATCGAATCTACAACCGTCAAGTTTACAGTATTCAGACGCTGATCCACTGCGAAACGACGGTTTGACATTGAATTATCTATTTCATATTGAATAGATGACAGAATATTATTCGTACGCTTTTACGCGAGAGTAACATGCCATCTCTTCGTGGGAGGGATATGGGAGGGATTCCTTTTTCACACAACACTCCCTGTGTTGTAAATAATTTAATAACCAAATAATGTATATTTTCCTTATGTTATACCTTACCTTTTTTACAACATTTAACTTAGGCAATGAATTTCATATTTTTAAATAAATGAATAGAATGAAATTGAATTTTAAATTCAAATAAATAAATTTGAAGCCTTAAGGCTATTATTATTTATCTATATATATAAAATCGAAAGGTCACTCACTCATCACGAAATCTCAGAAACTACAAGTGCTAGGAATCTCAAATTTTGCATAGGAGTTACTTATAGGACGTAGGTACTCGCTAAGACGGGAATTTGCAATATTCGACTTCTAAGGGGTTGTTTTTGGGGTCGAAAGTTTGTATGAAATTTCGTTACTACAAATGCTACGAGTCTCAAATTTTGCATAGACGTAGTCATGGAGACAGAAATTAATAATAACATAGTCCACGCGGGTGAAACCGCGAGCGGGCCGCTAGTTATTTAATATAATGAATTTGAAGTTTATCTAATAATAAAACAAGCGTCGTATAAGAATTAGTAAAAAATCATGCTTATCTAGCTGTTATCAGCATTCGTATTGTTTGATAACAGAAAAAAGACGCCATTTGGTCTAATCAGAAGAAATATGTTTCAATATTATCGCCATACTAATGTTTCCGGTTCGACTGACCGTGTCGAATGTCACGGGTTCGATAACCAATTGATATGGTGTATTTAGAAATAAATCTATTGAAATTGTGTAGTAAACTGATAAAGCGATTTTTTTTTCATATATTAAGTGTTCCGTATATATTTTTTTTTTTGTAGTTTTATAACTATTATTATTTATTTAATTTAGCAATCAGAAAGAAAAATTCATTAGTTCGATTCGATTTCGTATATTTTTTGTTAATTCTGGTATTGACTGAAGCAATTTTTAGGTGTAGGTACTTACACTAAAATATTCAGAATATTGTGTTTAATTTCAGAATATCTTTAGGTGGGTGGCCAAGAGGTGCAGGTTCGAGCCCTGCTACGTTCTAATTTGCATACATTTCTAACTACATTAAATTTCTTTAACATCATCATTTCATATAATAGGAGGAATTTTCATATTTTGATAAAATAATACTAAATATTATTATTTCTTATATTCCATTTAATAGAGAAAGCAGTCAGCACCTAGGGTCAAAACACTCTGTTCTCCATAAACAGCCGGTCTGCGTTATATTTTACATATATTTTAGTAACAAACTTAACTCAAGTTATTCCAAAGGAAATACGAAACGACGATCTATTTCGAGTCGCGACCGCCGAGGGGACTATTTCTGAAACGAATTCCGATAATTGATGGGGAAGAATTAAGCTATCTTCTAAAAATTTTAATTTGAAACGAAATTTATCATTATTTGTATGAAAAATTCTAATTATCTTAAATTGGAAAAATAACTTAGACTCCTTAGCTTTGAATAGATTAAAAAAAAAGGTAAAATAATGTTTAGAAAAAAAAGGATTTAGCTTTATAAACTTGGGCATTTGGGCGTATTTCAAAAAAGCGTTAATTTAGAGTTTCCCATCCTTAGTATGAATAACATTTAAAAAAAAATACCTGACATCTCCGAACGGGAATTCATCTCACAACTTTTTTTTCTTATTTTTGAATTTTAAAAAGCAATTTCTAAAAGATTTAATAAAGATCCAAATATAATTTACATCATCATTTTTCCCACTGACTCATCCAGTTTTAACTAGAACAGTTTTACTGAACGCGTATCTTTCTAAGTCTTATTCATAAAATATATTAAGATTATTTGATCATAGGCTTAAATCAAGAGGGACTTGGAATAGTTCTATTAGGTGTTGGTAGCGGTTTCAAATCAATAAATCTAATTTTAATATATTTTATATTTAAATAATTGCAAGCATTATCGAATTCTAAATTAACATAGGAATGTCAGTATTGTCAATCATATTTTTTACTATTACTTAACATATAGCAGAGTTGCAAGAGGAAATTCGGTGTTACAATACTGTATTTCCTACTTTCAGCCAAATTTTAAAGATATTTCGTGTGTATGGCGGAACTCAACGCCGCGAGAGCGTACGAAAGCATACGAGAACGGAGAAATGAAAAATAATTTAAACACATTCCCTTGAGTGTGGATCAAACCTACACAACCAACGCCATAATGATCTATATTTCCTACACAAATAAAGAAAAGTAGTAAAGAATAAACAAACAATAAACCAAAATTCATTCAGTGGCTTCATTAGTTTGTAAATGTAAAAAATCGAACCTGTTGACCTTCTATACCCAATTTAAAGTCACATCAGACCCCCCTGGATGCTGAGCGCAGAGGAGGTATCTCTCACTCTTATATGGTCATCTTTTCACATTAAAAATATTCACCTTACGGCAAAAAGTTTTACGATTGTACCTTAACATAAATTTAATTTACAACTTTGTATTTTTAACTTTAAGTATAAGTGTCTGATTGTTAACGCTCTAGTTGTGAGTTCGATTCCCACTCGGGTAAAGGAATTATTATGTTTTTTTTTTACTTTAACCCCGCGCATAGCAGAATAGGCAGAGGGAACCTGACAAATTAGTGTTTAAGACAATCCGTTTCCACTCAACACTAGCGTTCCTTACTTTCCGAACAATTCTAGAGGTATAACGTGTTGAGTTGTGGAACTCAACGCCGCTTTTTGCTACGTTACCAAAGGAAATTAAAATATTAAAATATTTAATATTTAATTTCCTCGGGGAATCGAACTCAAAACGTTGTGCCCCTACGCCACGACGACCTCTAGCATTATTAACATTATAACTAATATAATATTTACAACAATAGGTTGTTTTATAAAAGGAAAATATTGTTTGTTTCACGTAATATTATTATAGATAATTGAATCAAAGTGCATGCTTTGTGCAGCTCATAGTCATTTATGAATGATTTATTATACAATTTTAAATGTATTGTATTTCTTCTTATTTTTCCGCTATAGTAGGCTAAATGCGGCGTTAAGTTCCGCCACTCACCGTGAAATGTTTCGCAAATTAGGCGAAAAATGGGAAATGGGGTGGTTGTTAACTCTACTCTCTCAGCTTACTCGCAAATGCGGAAAAACGCGTAGAGCTATGCTTACATTATACATATTTGTTATTCTTTTAGATATATTGAAGTATACTCTAATAATTATAATTTTTTAAAAGAAAAATATCCTATTAAGCAAAGTGCGAAAATAAATTAACGTAACTTAATGCCGTACTTTGTTCATAATATCTATTATCTATAAATTAAATCTAATTATGAAATATACGTGAAAAACAAACAGTCATGATTAAAAAGCATTTGCAGTTGCATATTCAACACGACAATAAGATTATTACCTAAAAGACACAAATTATTACCTAAAAGCAGAATACGCAGAGGGAGAGTGTTAAGACACTCCGCCCCCACTCTCCGCCGAGTTTTCGATGCATTGTGTGGTAAGTGGCGAAACTCAACACCGCGCTTTGCCTCGACACCAGAGCCATATTAAATATTTCATTTCCTCGAGACACTAAGATTATTTATTATTATTTTGTCACTAACTTGCGTTTAATCTTAGTGACGCAAATACTAAATCGATAACGTTTATCCGCCTTCGATAAGCAATAATTATAATTATAAGTACAGTACAGCACTAGCCAATGTTAGAAGAAATGAAATGGAAAATTAATATATAATACGCAGTTTTTTTTTTTGAGAATTGCATTTTATTGACTGTTTTAAGTAAATATTTGAATTTAATTTCATTTTTATAGCTTTTTATCAATTTTCTGATTTAAAAATGGAGGAATTCTATACTTTCCTATTATTTCCGTATTAGTTATTATTTCTTATCATGTTATTCAATAAATAAAAATCTATTAATAAGAGTAAAAATTTACAAAATTATTCCAAAAAAAATTAAAGGATTTAAAATCTTCAAAAAATAATATATACGTATATTTCCATTTTAGTAAAATAAACAATATAAAGTTAAAGAAAAAAGTATTTTTTAATTCAATTACAGTGTATAAGAAAAACAAATTATAATTCTATAAGATATTAAATTATTATTTCTGAGTTAACAATAAATAATAAACACTTGAATGTATCAAAGTTTATTACTATAATACAATGAAATATTACGATATTAATAATATGTTTACTTAGTTACATTAAAAATAATAAATTAATTAATATAAAAAATTAAATAAAAAAAACACATACCTCAAAATAAAAAGAATCTTTTTTTATGCACAAAAAACACAAACACAACACAAAGTAAAAACCGACTCACAGAAAAATTAAATGAAAAACTTTGTTTTATTTAACTCTATAAGCGCGGGCACGTGCGACCGACGCGGGTGCTAAGCTAAGACTGACTTGAATTGTAGAGCTCGTATCGTACTTCGATGCGTATGCGCAGCTGGCCTTGAAATATGCAATTTTGAGATGTATCTCATATTTTTTTTAAAAAACTTATTTTTTTATTATTTAATTAAATGGTGTCACGCTGAATATGCAAATATGATTATCCTGCTATTTGCAGGATTTGTCCCCGCTGGGGCTTAGTGTTAAGGCACTCAGTTATCCACATTCAGATCAATTGTCGAGTGTAAAGTGACGGAATTAAACGCCGCGTTTCGTTTCGTTTCGTCTAGTAACAACTAGAGCGACTAAATGAAACATAGTGTCACTGCGCCATGACGGCTTCTTTGGTATTGTCTAAAACATTTATACCTGGATGAGCATAATAGTTGTCCCAGAATTAATGTTTTATCAAAATCAATGCAGTAGATTTGTAGAGAGGATTAAATTTTTCACTAGTAAACCAGAGTTTTTAGTATTATTTTATGCGTGGATTTTGAAGTTAATCCTGTAGGGTAGTTATTGAAAAAAATCTATGGATTTACTTACTTGTATTACATATTTACTTATATTATATATTTTGACTAATAATATAAGTTTTTTAACATTAAATTCTAAATACGTAGAACTTCGTGCCGTATCCTGCACATAGCAGGTCACACAGAGGGAAATTGTCAGTAAGATCCATTTCCCACTTTCCGCATTTTCGGCGTTGAGTTCCGCCACTCAACATGCAATATTTAGAATTTCTGACACGTTATACCGTCTCTTACTTTCTTCTCTACACTAAGAAACTGCAACGTTTCGTGTTATGCTTACTCTTGTAAAACTGAGCGGATATCCAAATTGTATATTAAGTAATTTAAATACGAAGACTAAACTATATACTGTGGTAGATTTATTGTATATGACAAACTTAAAAGAAATGGGATTAAGGCGTTCAATTTAATACTGACTTAACAGATTCTGATGAAACTTGCATATAGCATTTTTTGGTTATCAATACGATTTACAAGATTAGTTTCTTTTTGTTTTACGCTGTTTCCCGCATTTAACAATATTAAGACACTCAATTCGCCATACACTGACCAGTGACCAATTTACAGGACATTTCATGTTAAGTAGCGAAATTGAACGCCGCGCTAAACAATTTTTAAAACTTTTATTACCTCCGAACAAAGCCAGGTGGGGTGCTTATGTTATAAAAAAGGCAGGAGGCTGTATATTTAAAAGCAAACTCAGGTAGATATTGGAGATAAAGACACCAAGGTCCCAAGGTCACTTCTAAAACTCGTTTTCCCAAAATAATAATGCAAATGCTATAAACTCTACATTTTTATGGTTTTGCTTAGAATATTATAGCGGTATTATGATTTTTTTCATTATTTTAAAGGAAATAAAAAAAAGGTAGACTTAAAGTTACTTAGTAACTAATCCTTTTAAATTAGCTTCATGCTGTATTCCACATACGTAAGCAGAGGGAACCTAGTGTTAAGACACTAAGTTCTCCACTCGCCATTGCGTGTTGAGTAGCGAAACTTAACGTCGGAGCGAAGAAATGAAAATATTAATAAATAATAATTTATTACTCCGAGTGGGGTTAGAACCCACAACCGTCGCGTTACAGCCATACCCTGGTGCCGCTGTGCCATAAAGCCCTCGAATCGAAATTACATTACAATGTTACTAAAACTTAGAAAGTCACTTAAGTTATCATCTTGTTAAACAATAACTTATATGTAGCTTCTATAATTTCTCACGTAAATCATGATTTCTACTGCACAATAGTAAAAGTTGATAATTATTGTTTGTCTTAGGTTTTTTTATTAGATTTTACTTTTAGTCAGTTGGTTTCTTAATTTCTAGATAAGTCTACATAATATGAGATGTAATTACTTTTTGAGAACAGTCGCGGCAGTAGCACAAGCGTACGACTGTAAATAGGACAGATTGTGGGTTCGAATCCCATTAAAATAAATACTTGGATTCACTATGCCTCAGGTCAGTGGGGTGTCTAGGACTTGAAATGGGTATTAACGATTCCGAGCTCCCTCCTCTACCTAATAAAAATTATCCTACTAATACCGCCTTCAAAATACATTAAAGAATTAAAATAAAAGCCCAACATGGCTCAGTAGGCAGAATTTGACTATAAAAGCAATGATTTTGGGTTCGATTCCTACTCATTACCATAACGAATTTACGTCATCGCACTTTGGTGAGACAAAGTACAGCGTTCAATTCTGCCGCCCAACTACCATTTTCGAAAATTGAGTCTAAAGTGGAAGGTGGAGGATCTTGACACTAGCCTACCTATCCTGCCATATATAGGATACAGGGTAAAACTGAAAAAAGAAATATTTTATATAAAACTTAACATACATTGTAGTATATGATATTGAAACAACACATATTTTAAGAGTTTCAGGGTCTACCGGTGCCGGTGGTGTGAACGAACCCGCTTAAATAATTGTTATTTTATTCGGAGAGACAAGTTTATAATCGGACATTATTTTTATATATAAATACTTATCCTATTATCGTCAATCAATCATTATTTTTAAGTTTTTTCCTCTCTGAAATATGTTTATTTGGTTTTTTTGTTTGGACATCACTAGCTTTTACCATTGGTTTTGCACGTGTGTCAAATAGTCAAATAAGAAATTAGTCATGACACATTTCAAGGGTACTAAGTAACTCTTGACCATATTAGGTACAGGGGGTCTTAATGGGAAACAAAGTGTCTTAGCACTAAGTTGCCAGGCTCAGGCAAGGAATTGATTTGCAAAATACACTATACTATGAAAATCGAAAAAAAATCCTAAAGAGGTTTTTTAAATAATATTTTATTACATACATACAGGCTGCATTAATTAAAGTTGAATGTCAAAAAGAGAGTGTCGCATCACTGGGTGTTACCTAACACCCTTACCAAACAAAAACATGAAATATACTTCAAGAAATAGTTATCAAATTCAATTAATTTACAATAAAGATAAAATCTAATCAAAATGAGTTTATTTTTAGCTTTGACACTGATATATGCATATTTATGTATAAGTACGAGTATTTAGTCCGTTTCAAGCTATATTAAATGCCCTGATAAGTTATCAGTTACTTTATAGTATATCAGTATAAACTGAATAGAAGCCAGTCGTGGCGCAGGGGCACAAGCGTGTGACTGTAAACGCAATGGTTGTGGGTTCGAATCCCACCAGGGTGATGAAAATTTAAATAACTCTACCACATTCATGATTTGTTATTCCTCGCTCTGATAACAAATGTCGAAAATTTTATGGTGCGTGAGCAACGGAACATCTTAACACTAGGTTCCCACTGAGAACCCTATCATATGCGGGATAGAGCGTGAAAATTAAAGAACGAAAATAAACAAATTTTCTAGATTAAACAACCAACCAACAACAAGAGACGTATATCCTCAAAAGCATTATATTAACCAAATAAGCAATTCCATAGAATCTTCAGTTCAAAGAGCTACCAACGGTTACACGTTATTACGGAGCTTTCAGAGTGACTAATGCGGAAGCTTGACGCCGGTTCACTAAACGCCCTTACTATGAAAAAAATAATATTAATTAGATCTTAGTTATTATTTTTTTAGGTTAACGTTGTCTCCCGCATGGTAGGATAGAGGGAACCTGTGAACTAGTGTTAAGACACACCATCCTCATTAATAAACCCCCCAGGTTGCACCGAATGAGCCACCGAAATCTGGAGGCATTGCGCGTTAGCGCGTTAGAGTGGCGGAACTCAACGCCGGGCTTTGCCAGGTTGGTGCCAGAGCGAAGAAATGAAAATATTAATAAAGAATAACACATTTTCTCTAATGGGTATCGTACCCACAACCGTCGCTTCACAGTCATATCTCTGTTCCTCTGCGCCACGACTGGCCTCACGTCTTTATTATAAAATAAATTTAACCAAAACCGACACAGCCGTACTAAAAAGGGCAGGCAATTATCAGAAGTGATTTACCCAGCAATTATTAGAAGGACGAACGTTCATACATACATACATCGATCGAAGTTGGCTATTTTTGTATGGAGCTTTCGTGACGTGACTCATAGCGGAAATAGTGTTTTGTATTCGAAGTCACTACCATAGTGTTTTTGGGTTTTTTTAAAGATTTTTTTTAGTAAGTGATAAAAATTTGTTAGTGTATCATTACTATCCCGCTTCTTAAAAAAAGGCGAAAACGCCAAAACGACGAAAGGCGAAAGCGAAGCGTTCCTCTACTACTCAACGCAATACCAGAATTCGGCGGACAGTGGGTAACGGAAGTGTCTTTAAACTCTTAATAGTCCGTCTTAATACTAGGTTCCCAGGTTCCCTCTGTTTTTCCTGCTATATGCGAGATACAGCGTGAAGCTAAAATAATAAAAACACTACATAAAATCTACTTTCGTCTGTACGAGAAAACCTTCCATAGTAATTCCCCGAGTGAATATTTCACGGCGCGTGTCACGTCGCCGCCCACCACTGACTCATTTCTACAGAAATTTCCAACGTTTCATTGCGAATGCTTTCTTTCATGAAAATAATATTGATTTAGTAGTTATGAAACTTAACAAGTGGGTGATTTTTTGTGAAGTTATTGTATTTAACATGATTTTACAAGTAGTTGTAGCGTAGTGGTTGTAAAGAACGGAAATTTGGCAAAATTTTTGTAAGAAAAATTTATGGGGGTAGATGCAAGACTATTCTGGGTTCGGAACGGACCACCCTTCCTTATTCCTACGCTTATGACACTAGTTTTCCAGGTTTTCTTTGCCTGTCCCACTACATGTAGAATGTGCAGCATTCTAGCCAAAAAACATGAAAATATAAAGATTTTAAAAAATATCTTAAACTATTTTTCAATACAAGTCTCTTTCCATTACTCTCCAAAATTAAAGTCGTCACGTAACCAAATGAAATGCAGGCAGTACCTATGCAAATGAATTGCACTTCGAAAATGACATTTTAGTAAGTGCATTTCTAAGTATTAGAGAACATTATTTTATATTTACTAAATGTTCCGTTGTCGTTAGCCCGTAAACGGGATTTTATACGGGTTCGATTTTTAAAGGGACAATTTAAGCGTAAGAATTATGTTTAAATTATTTTCATTGGTTATTGGTACGTAAGCACGACAGGTTTTCGCTATAAATTAAAATGTTTAAAAAAATCGAAACATTTTTACATTTTCAGCTTCTTTATACTCAGCCCCTTTATACTACGAGAACATAGTGTCAAATCTCTCCGTTCTCTACACTAGGAGCACATTTAATTACTATTTTAAATGCCCACATGTATATTTGGCAAGAATCCAGTACAGATGAAGGTGGCGCCGAAAGGGCAACGATCCCTCATGTAATTAAACCGCATTTAGAGTGACGACTCAAGTTACAATATTTGAGACTAACTTGATATTCTGAAGGCAGGCTCGGTCTAGACTAGAACGTCTTTATTCTATGTCTAGATATTTTAAATATAAATATGTATAAGTTTTCACGGAGCGTGTGATTGTAAACACGACGGTTGTGGGTTTGATTCTCACTTGGAGCACCGAATTATTTTATTTCATATTTTTACAGCGCAGTATCGTGCAAATAGCAAGGTAGGCTGTGAACTTAGGGAGTATCTTCTTCCTACTCAATTCACCATATCACCAGAATTCCGCAAAAAATGGAGAACGGATGTGTCTTAACGGAAACGGAATCTCTCAACCCTAAGTTCCCAGGTTCCGTCAGCCTACCTCTCCAAGCTGAAAATGCTTAGAAGCAGTGCTAATTTCTTAAAATAAGCTTTCCATAACAAATTTAGCAACTACCAGTTAAAACCAAGCCACAGCTAGCGACAATTGTTAGCAACATTTACATATAAATTTGCACTTACAACCGTTACAAGGCCGAAATACAGTTAATCCTTACGCCTAATAGTATTCTTGGTCCTCTACTTAAATTGACTACCTAATACTTTAGATCTTGGATATGGATATGAGGAGCTTCACGCGTTTTCCCGTTAAGAAAGATCGATAGAGGGAATGTAGTGTTAAAATACTCTAATTTTCTTTCTTCATGGACTTTTCGAGATCGCATTGTGTGTTGGAGGCGGAACCTAACGCCGCGTTTTGCCTCGTGCCAGAGTGAGAAAATGAAATATTAAATGTTTAATTCTTCCGAGTGGGAATCGAACGCCCTTTTGCTCCTGCCTCAACATAAATAAGCAAATGTTTATTATATTGATATGAAAAAACAAGAAGGTGCTATAATTAAAAATATTTAAAACTTTACTGTCAACCTAGACACGATTATCGATTATACTACGCGAGTTTGAACCAGTGACCCAATTACGTGGTCATTGTCAACGACTACATATTTCTATAACTAATGTTATAAAAATACTATGTTAAGAAATAGGAATTGTTTAGTTTTTACAATATAAAAGCTAAATTTAAGCTTCGTTTACCAAACAGACCCAGTATTTGGTTAAAGTTAACCGCTTATAAAGATTTAGGCATAAAGGACATAGTGTGAAGACACTCCGTTCCCCACTTTCCGGTGAATTTTCGAGGCAGTTCGGCCCTTGCTCTGGCACTTAAATATCATAATGGAGACGGAGTGTCTTAACACTAGGTTCCATCTGCCTATTTAATTTAACGTTATACCTATGAAAGAATCCTAAGTACATAAACATTCTTTAATGGTTGTTATGACAGACGATACGAACAGACAGACGCGGCGCGACGTATCTATCAACACATCATTTATATATAACATTTACAAATTGTAGGACAACATAGTTTTGTTTTAGTTTGTTATTTCAATTTCTTTTTTATATTGAGTAACTTGCGTCACTCATCATGCAGACCTCCATCTGGCGGAGCTAAACGCCGCGATTATTCTTAGTAGAGAAAATGAAATTAAAATAATTTAATTATTATATTTCCCTCGGAGTGTGGATGGGATTTACTATCGCGGTTGACTGTGTATCTACAGCCACTCATTTGTTTTCAGCTTCACGCTGTATCGGCGGATCTGAACGCCGTGCTTTGACTCTACACCAAAGAGAAGAAATGAAAAAATATATTTTTTTCTTCAAATGAGAATTGAACCCACAACTTGCTGCGTTTACAGTCACATGCTTCTGCCCCTGTGCGACGACGGGCCACTCATATTAGCAATGAACGGGAATGAACTTGTGACCTAAAAATTACCACCAGAATAAAAAAACTACCAATGAAGTGATAGACATTCGATACTATAAACTTTGTACCGGATATAAGTTGTTAGGATACAGTACATCTTTATAAGGATGTCACTTTTTATATACTTTTTTTATGATCCCCTTTTGGGTTAAGTGGTATTGGTATTTGGATTGTTTTTTTTTATGTTGACGCATTTCCTGCGTGTAATAGGAGGAGAGAGAGAATAGTGTTAAAACACTTCGATTTTTTACTTTCTGGGTAATTTAAACATATTGGTTTTGGCATGCTAACTAAAACTTTAATAAAATATTTAGGCAAATAGTTTCACGTTCTTTTCTGCACTGCAGAATAGGCCGAAGCTAGTCTTAAGGCACTCTTTTCCCCCTACGATCCAAATTTCATCCAAATGAGATCGGAAAGTACCATTACAAGTTATATAAAAATAAGTGGCGGAACTCAACACCGCACAATGATTTCTACAGCGAAGACATAAATGACCTTTTTTTTTTTATTATTTTTCGAAACTTAACGCTTTGTCTACCAGAGTGGTAAAATTACAATACTTAAAATATAATCCCTCTCAAATGAATTCGATCGAACCTGCACCCATCACGGCCACAGACAGAGACTGTCGCTAATATACAGTCGTGGTTAAAAACAAGTACATACTGTTATCAGTATGTCGTTGACTCCTCTTTCTTATCAGATAACAGCGACCTACTTTTAACCTACATTTATATCTATATATTTATTTGACAAACATTATGTCATCTATACTAATATGTATTGTAAATCTGGAGTGTTTGTTTGGTTTAAAGCGCTAATCTCAGGAACTACCAGTTGGAATTTTAATTTTTATTTTGCATAGTTCATGTGACTTACACTATACAACTATATATAAATACTAGCGGCCCGCCCGCGGCTTCGCCTGCGTGATCTACGTTATTATTAATTTCTGTCTCCATGGGGTATCCATGGAGACACGTACGTCCTATAAGTGACGAACATGCAAAATTTGAGACTCCTAGCATTTGTAGTAACGAAGTTTCATATAAACTTTCGACCCCAAAAACAACCCCTTAGAAGTCGAATATTGCAAATTCCCGTCTTAGCGAGCACCTACGTCCTATAAGTGACTCCTATGCACTTGTAGTTTCTGAGTTTTCGTGATGAGTGAGTGACCTTTCGATTTTATATATATAGAAGATAGAAGATAACTTTACTGTACCTACGATACGATCCTATAAAATGGTATTGAATTCATTCTTTTTCTTATTTTTGGCCTTTACTTGTTGTTTTTTTAGTAACTTCTATTAGTACAGTTAGTGTTAAGACATTCATGCTTACCTGAAACAATAAAAGAATAGTATAGGCAAAAAAATTTTTAAACATTATTTATTATTTAAATATTAAGCTCGAAATGCAATATAAATATATTACAGTAAATATTTAACGTCATGGCACAGTGGGGTCCCGTCTGACTTTAAAAACGAGAGTTGTGGATTCGATTACCAATCGGAGAAAACATTCCAACAATTGTACATATAATCGTACTTGGTGGGCGGAACCGACTCACGCTTGACCGGGTTTTAAACATAGAATAGTAATGTATAACACATCCAGCCTATTTGTAAACAAAACATTTGAAATTATCAATATTGATAACGCTATCAGATTCGAACCCAGAACCTCTCGGCCCTGATCTCAATCGCATATAACCGATAACGGAAGTGATAACACTTCAAGTATAAACACTGTAATTTTGTGATATTTAGGGTGGATCTATAATAATTCTTATTATAACTACGAAATTTCGTTTAGTCCGTTCCCGTTGGAATTTCGAGAAATTCTGATTGCTCTCCTATACTGACCCGAGTGGGAATCGAACCTACAACCGTTGCATCTTAGTCACGCGATTGTACCACTACGCTATGACGACCTCGTTATTTTTCCTAGCTTCACATTGAATCCTGCACATAGCAGTGTAGGCAGAAGAAACCTGGACCTAGTATTAAGACACACCGTTCCCAATAAGGCATGTTCCTGAGGCTTTTAGCATTTGGGGAAAAGTGGAGAATGAAAGTGTCTTATTGGGAACGGTGTGCGTGTTGCGTCTCAAGAGACGGAACTTAACACCGCGTTCCCTCTATAGATATTTTTAGTAAAACTTCCACGAAAAATCGAACCAAAGACCACCGTCGCGTCATTATTTACACCCCTTTTTATTGCGAGCACAAATAAATACAAATTATAAACATTAACTTGAAAGAAATGAATGGAAGCTTACAAACTGTATTAAAATAAAATGCTTTACTATTTTCATCTCAATCAATGCAAATAACTTTGAACTTTAAATAAAACCAAATAAAGTTTATAATTACTTGACTATTTAATCGAATAAAATTTAAACAACATTAATAATTTGAATCTTATTTATAACAACGTAGAGTCTAATTTGATTTGCCGACTTCCGTCTCTAAATAAGCACACGTGCGCACACATGTTCTAAAGCTCCCCCAGCTTGACTTATTTAGGGTTGTGATATTTTTAATTATATATAAATATTTTTAAAACACGACCCTCAAGAGGTTGAAAGTCAAGTTTACTGCATGTTTTACACATGATATAATTTGTATATATTGTTAAAAAAAATTAATATAAGGAAAAAAGAAATGAAACTAAATATATGTTTTACATATATCAATGCACGAAGGTATGTAGCCGATTAAAAAAATAAAAAAACGTCTGTTGTCCATTTTCACCCTATTTATTGTACAGCACTCTAGACTCTCCGCCCTATATTAGAGACATAATTTATTGAATTTCAGTTATCGTTATTTTATTAACTGCGCTCAACCAAACAAACTTTTCAATTTTATAATACTTTACTTGCAAATAATAGAACCCGCGACTATCGCATTTAAAGTGTTTTCATCATATAATTTAAAACGTATACACCCCTAATGTCATTAGTGACAAAGCGACGTCGGTATTGCCAGGCGTCTGCGATATTCGTTAACTTAACTGATTATACTTCCCGAGTGTAAAGTCTAGGGACCCAATTAATATACTTCTTTTTCTTGATAATATTATATGAACATACATTGAGCCCAATCGTGGCGCAAGGAGGAAAGCGTTGGTTGTGAGTTTGATTCCCATTCCAGGGAAAAAATATTTAATATTTTAAGAATTCGGCGGATAGTGGAAGTATCTTAATGGGAACGGAGACGGTCATACAAATTATAATTTTTATGAATAATTTGGAGAGTTTTTAGAACTTAGTTTCATTAAGTATTAAATGAGTTTTAATAGAAGTTGATAGCAAGTGTGTAAGAATTTCTATGTAGCTTGTTAATAAATTATACGATATATTCTAATATTAGGAAACAATATAATACAAATATTCCCCAATTTTAGAGACATTGTGTATTGACTGGCATAAGTAAACGTCGCGCTTTGCCGTATTATCAGAACAATGAAATTAAAAATTAAAATAATTCCCTCGAGTGAAAATCGAAGCTACGACCGTCGCGTTAACAGTCAGCCTCAACTACATAAGGGAGACAGTTTTATTGTTATATCAAATTGTCTTTCTAAATCCCTAGACATTAAAACTTTAAAATAACTTTGGGGGACTTTTAACGAGTTTACCTTGTGTTAAAATATTATTTCATTGTAATAGTCACAGAGTGATTTTATTGAAGAATATTGAAATATTCCCAGTCGGGGGAATGAACTATTTTCATTTCTTCGCTTTGTCTGGTCATGCAAGTGGGACAAGTGCGGGGTTAAATTCCGCCACCCAACACGCAATGTTTAAAAATCGGGTGGACAGTGGAGAACAGTATGTCAGACCAGATATATTTTTACCAGACCAGATATATTTTCACGTTATATCCTGCACATAGTAGGGTAGGCAGAAAGCAATGCCAATTGAAATGCCTGCAGAATTCTGGAGGCAATGCGTATTGAGTAGCCGAACTCAACAGTAATAAAAAACCAACCCCGAATAGAGCGGGGAAATGAATATTTCATTTCCATAAATTGGCATCGAACCCACAACCTGTTGCTTGCACAAACTACAAAATCACATATCAACAGAGCACGCCAGCGTCAATTACTTAACTAAATTAGTATTATTTGTAGACACAACAAAGGTCATTGTGTTAAAATGTTATCAATTCTTCATACTATAAATAAAATTAAATATAATTTAATGTCCAGGTTTCGCTTACTTGACGATAATAAAGAATTATATATTTAAATTTTTTTAGCTTTACTCTGTAGAAGGGCATACCTAAGCGTGCTTCTGTAAACGCAACAGAATTCGGCAGAAAGTAAGAAAGTCGTTATGGAAACGAGGTATTTGAACATTAGGTTCCCAGGTTCCCTCTGCCTACCCTGCTATGTGCGGAAAACTGTTTGAAACTACAAAAAAGCTAGTTATAAGCTAGTATACCATAATTTATCAATATACAGAAGTTATATATTATTATAAAATACTTAAATTCCAGACACTGGCGCCGCCAGTAGATAACATGGCGGTTATTACTAAATAACAATGTTTCATTATTTTATATTTATAATTATACAAAATATTTGCTTATATTCTAAATATAAAGACGATAGACTATCGACTATTTTCATGTACACCCTATGACAAGACAAGGCGTGGCGTTGAGTTCCGCCAATCAAAACGAAAAATGTTGCCGTTATTGAGACAGTAGTGGTGCAATGGTACAGGGCCTGACTGTTAAGCTAAACACGAAGGTTCTGGATTCGGTCCTAATTCGGAGAATGTTTGTATTTAGTATAATATTAATTTGACGTTCTTTTAGGCAAAACGTTGACTTCCGCCACTCAACACATTATATTTTAAAATTATGAAGAACATGGGGAACGGAGTGTCTTAACACTAGGTTCCCTACCCTGCTAAATGCAGGTATATTATTCACTGTATGTATGTATGTATGAGTAGATATATCTGCAAAACACATTCGCTTATTTCAATTACTTAGATACCTCTCAGATGATTCACCGTCCTTGTGCGGATGTCGTGGCTACCGGTTTGCTCTTTATTTAGGGTTACCAAAATTTTTGATTTCTTATAAAATGTTATAAATGTTAAGAAAACTCCTATAGACACATTTTAATAGGAATAGACTTATCCCTCCACGAGGGTGGGTTTGATAAAACTCACGCTTTGTCTTACTTCACTGGATAAATAAATATTTAAAAAAAACTGTATATTTCTTTTTTTAAATTTTCTAAAAATATACAATGAAATGTATTTTTGTTTCCTAAGTGTTTCCATACTTTAAAAATGCCAAAAAAGTACATATATCCTTAATATTATTAGGCTAATCCTATATCAAGAACATAGACAGATATTGTGAAACTACATCCTCATATAACTAAATCTCTTATCGAAACCTCGGACAGAGCTGAAGAACGGAGAGTCTGGACACTAGATTCACTAGTAAAATTAAAACTAAAAAGTCCCCGGCACCCCTCAGTACCTGACCTACACCTTTGGTACCTAACCTTACATCCTATAGCCTTAGTGACATACGTTCTAGTCGCATTCCAAAGATAATGATAGCTAATTACATTATAATTATAGTTATTAAACTAAACGCGGCTTTCATTGAACAAATAATTATAAATAACTAGGAATAGGTGTAACTGTAACGCAACGGTTATGGGTTCGATACCCACTCGAGGGAATTAATTATTAATTGTTAAAATTTTTATTTCTTCGCTATGGCAACAAGGCAAAAGCCTAACCTAAAATTCGGCGGAAAATGGGAAACGGAGTGTCTTAACACTTTGTACCCTCTGCCCTAACCTGTTGTGTACGGGATACAATCCGAAGCTGATTTGATGCCGAGGATTTGAATAGTTACACACAAATTGGGCATCTCAAGAACCTACTAGCTAGGCTAGTCTAACTCCTTCCTTAGTAAATTCAGAAGTCAGAACTCACTACCATCTCGTAAATACAACAACTAAGCTACAATGGCAAAAGTTACAATATTTTTTATTCCATTGTCCTTTTTCACAATCATTCTCAATTAAAACAATAAATACACATACGAGTACATATGTTAGAATGTGAACAAAAAAATGGGCTTAGCGAAGAATGGCCATTGTGTATGTAAGTTATGTCGCAATCCATTCATTTACTGTAAATTGCCATTTTTTGTGACACATTTCATAATAAACAGGTAAAGATATAGAGTTCCGGATATTCGTGTAATAGATTTTTTTAGCTTCATAATATATCGAGCTTATAACTGGGTAGGCAGAGGGAACCTTGTGTTGAGACACTCCCTTATCTAATTCTTGATAGGTTGCGTCTTAAGTGGTCGAACATTACGCTGCGGTTTGCCCTGTTACCACAGAGAGTTAATGAAAATACTTAATTCCTCCTACTTGGACTCGAATCCACCAAAGTCGGCCTAAAATTCCAATACCACTCAACTCACAATGCACTGCGTTGACAAAGAAGCCAAATCATTTTTTTACCTTGCCTTTGTATCTACCTATCCATATAGGACATATCTGGGTAAGTAGAGGGAACCTGGGAACCTAGTGTTATGGCACCGCGTTCTCACATAAAGACACTTCCATTGTACACTTTTCGCCAAGAGTGGTGGAACTCAACGCCGCGCATTTACTAAATAATTGTATTTCACCATATTCTAAATTATATAGTTTCAGATAAAGATTTACAAAGCCTAACGTTCTTAACATTGTATCTTTCATCTCTTTAGACACCCTCAACCAACCCTACATACAAAAGGGAGGAACAAAAGAAAGGCTTAGTACAAGTATTCTTAAGGGTAGCAGAAATCATCCCCTAAAACGATTTAACCGACACTTTTTAAATATTGTATCTCTATAGTAGTTCTACATTTGTTTTATTATAGTTATAATTTAGCATATTCGAAGCCGGTAGCCGCCGTGGCACAGCGGCACACATATTGACTATCAACGCATCGGTTTTGCATTCGCTTCCAACTCAGGTGATTTAATTATTTTACGTTAAGTTTCGTCACTCAACAAGCAATGTCTTAAAAATTGGGCGGTGTGTCAGGAACGGAGTGTCTTAACAACTTAGTTTCCCCTCTGCCTTTCCTGCTATAAACGGGATAGAGCGTGAAATTGTTTTTCACGAAATTTTTTTTAATAAACACAACTTAAGTCCGTGGGTCGTGATCTTGGACCGCACCTCTTAACTTATTTGGCATCTTGGCAATTGCGAATTTTGTAATAGCATATTAGTATTTAGATTTTATCTTAGAATCTGTTTCACAATATATAAACTGACGACCATGGCTCTGTTGCTTAATATTTTTAATGGCTTTAGGCTTATATTTTTTTTTAAAATATATTTTTCTATATCTTATTTTGTGATAATTGCTACAAATAAATATAAACAGACAGACAAAACGACATAATTAAATGGTGCCAATTTTTTATTTTCACCAAAAAAATATAATACTCACAATGCAGTTTAACTCGGTTTTAAATCGAAAAATGTTGTTGTCATCAAAACAAAAATATAACAAGCAATTACCTTATATAGGAATTGAACCTACAACCTTCGAGTAACACTCATCAGCTTATGTCATAAGTGAGGTGACAATGATCTCAAAATGTTTCTATAGAAATGTTCGCAAAATATTTATATGAAATTCAAAACATAATATAGCCATGAATTCATTAAATTACGTCAATCAATAGTGTTTTAAGTAGTTCTTAATAAATTAATCAGTAATTGTTTTTCCATTAAAATATGTAAGGCCATTTGAAGCTATCGTAGCGCAGTGGTGATTGTAAACACGATGGTTGTGGGTGCGATTCCCACTCAGGGGGATGAAATATTTTTAGTAGCGCACAGGTAAGAAGGTAAAGAACGGCGTTGAGCTACGCCACTTGATAATATCTCGAGAGTGGGGTGATGCGTCAGGAACAGTATCTTAACGTCAAAATAAACTTGCCTACACTGTTGTAGGAATACCTACAGCATGAAGCCAAATGCTTTATAGATGATAGATTGGGAAAACCTAGTGCTTAGACATTCCGTTCTCCACATAATTACACACTGCGTGTTGAGTGGCAGGACTCAACACCACATAAAATCATATAATATTTATAAATATAAATATTATACAAATATTCCACAGAAACTAACACCATATAAGGATAAACAGTAAAGTCAATGACGTGGCCAACGGGAAAACACCTAAATTAAATTACATTACCTAATAAATTTGAATCTTGTACCCTTCAAAAACCAAGGATCAACCTTCAAAGAGGAAATAAACAAGTAAATTATGCAATTTTATGTGCCATTATTGTGAACGAATATGGCAACACCCACGGGTTTCCGTGAAAAAGTTTATTTGAGAATGAATTGAGGCCATGGTGGAGTATTTGGGACGTAAACTTGTTCGTGACGGTTACCAGTTCAAATTTCAAATAGGGCGTTTTGGAGTCTACTAGGACAAATTACAGCGTTTAGTATGCAATGTCTTAACATAGACCAGGAAATGATGAATGAAACGTCTTGAGAATAGACTCACACATTTTACTTTACTATAAGGGAAAAATACTATATACTCTCATTTTAAGACAAATACATGTAAAATTATTTTGTACAAGCAGATTAAAGTACAAGTGTAATATAAGGAAAGTGATATCTAAACACTAGGTTCCCAAGTTCCCTACGCCTTCCCTGCTAAGGGTGGTTTAGAGCGTGAAATTAAAAAAAAACATTTGCATATAAATACATAATTAAATACAAGGCAACTCATAACTCTAGTAAACAAATATCAAAAAGGAAATCGCTAGTACCGTTTCGCGACAACCAAAATAGGAGATTTACGTGTAGAGGACGAATTTTGTAATTTATATGTAGTAGTAGGTACATTGTTTCGAAAGACCAGTTGATATAATTAAGACCCTGTTACATACTGGTGTAGGTAGCAGGGTCGAGGCTGGTCGTGGTACAGGAGTACAAGCAAGTGACTCTGACACTTGGGAAATGAAATATTTAATATTTCCATTTTCTTACTCTGGTAATGAGGCAAAGCGCCGCGTTGAATTTCAGTACTCTATTCCTCAGAAACTCCTTAAAAGTTCGATGGAAATTGGGGAACTAGGTTCCCAAGTTCCCTCTGCCTACCCTGCTATGTGCGAGACACAGGCTAAAAAAATGTAGATTGAATGAAGTGATTCAAATTAGCCGGAATCCGTTTCTGAATATCTACAGGTAGTTGACCAAAAATACCTGTTAAAGCGTAGGGACTACTAAAACAAAGAACTTAAGTAGAGTTTGGTAGGAATATGGGGCGCCGGATGATTTGTGCCCACCCCAAAAACAGTTTTGTGACCACCCCAAAAATTTTACTAACAAAAATTTTCTCTGAAAAATTTGGCAACTTATTTAGGAAAAAAAAAGCATTTAAGTATAAATAAACATTAACATTATCAAAATATTTCTATTTGTTAATTGCGACATAACACTTAAAAAAAATCTATCAAAACACTTTAACTAGCAAAGAGCACTTGTACTGTATGTACATACAATGGAATTCTAAATGATTAGCAACAGTGTGAAGTACGGTTTAAGTCGTCACGCGTCCGCCCACCACGCCACGCCGCGCCGGCCACGTTGCGCTCGGTGGGCGACATTCTTAATGGTTTTGCAACTATTGTATAGGGTTGGCTCTTACAAATAGAAGAAATAGAATAGAAGAGAAGAGAATAGTCTGTAATATTGTTATTAAGACAAGATCTTATTAATAACTAGCGGCCCGCTCGCGGTTTCACCCGCGTGAACAATGTTATTATTAATTTCTGTCTCCATGAGTACCTACGTCCTATAAGTGATGTCCATGCAAAATTTGAGACTCCTAGCATTTGTAGTAACGAAGTTTCATACAAGCTTTCAACCCCAAAAACAACCCCTTAGAAGTCGAATATTGCAAATTCCCGATTCCCTTAGCGAGCACCTACGTCCTATAAATAGCGCCTATGCAAAATTTGAGATTCCTAGCACATGTAGTTTCTGAGATTTCGTGATGAGTGAGTGACCTTTCGATTTTATATATATAGATTTACATTTGAGGGGGATTTTGGAATTAGTCGTGGCGCAGGTCGTGCCACTATAAACGCGATAGATTGTGGGTTCGATTCTAGAAAATGGAAAACATTTAATCTTTCAATTTTCTCGCTCTGGTAACGAGGCAAAGCGCAAAGTTAAGTTTCGTCAATCAATACGCAATGCCTCCAAAATTCGACAGTAAGAAAGGATTAGAAGTGTCCTAATGGGAACACGTGACACTGTAAATAAGAAAGAATGACTTATAACATAAGTTCCTTCCTTCCTTAAGCGCGATTCGAACTAACAACCACGTCCAATCAGTACGCGGTCTAACTTCATGCAGGTACGTGGACATGAGCGTTTATTCTACTCAAATGATTTCATGTATTCTTTAAGTAATTTAAAATGTATGAACAAACTCATAAAATTAATATTTTTTTAACTTTATACACAAATGTTATTCGCTTGTTATATAAAAAAATATTAAAATTATATTCTATGTAGTATTAGACATATAAAAGCAATGTTATAGTTTAATTAAAACTTTCAATATATAATTTAGACTATTTATGAATGACAGCCCTAGATATGTGCCGAAATAGTCCTTTAGTACGACACGTGATCAAAACAAGTGTTACGCACTAGAAAGCTCTAAAATACCTGTTAGTTAACTTCAATTATAGAAAGATGGTCGGGGCAAAGCGCGTCGTTGAGTTCCGCCACACAACACGCAATGCTTCCAGAATTCGGTGGAAATTTACAGAAGAATTAACAGGTCCTTTACCTCGACACCAGAGCGAAGACCAAAAATAGTAAATAAACCCATTTCCTCGAGTGCGGATCGAACCTGTCACGCTTAAAGTAACACAAGCTTTTGCCCCTACGCCACGACTGGCCTGTGGCCTCTAATTTAAATAACAAGTAAACAAATAAATCACATGCTCATCATGTCTTGATATGGACATGAGACATGGAAGCAATTAATATAATGGACCAATTTACAACGAGCGCACTTTACTATAATATCTGGCTTATACGCAAAAAACTTAAATGGCGTCGTGGGCGTCGATAAAGACAAGAACTGGCAAACATTGAATAAAAAATAATATGTTATTATATTTATGGTTTAAGTGCAGTGGCATAGCTTGTAACTGGACGCGGGACTGGTTGTGGGTTCGATTCCTATTTCAGGAGACCCACCACTCACTCTGTCTTGAATTCGACTTAACGTGGATAAACGAGTCTTAACACTTTGTTCTATTTGCCTACTTTATGGTAGATAAACGCCACGGCGGCACCTACAACGTAGAAACCTTGTGTTAAGACACTCCGTTCCCGTTAAGACATTCTGATCCCTATTTTCCGCCGCAGTGTCGAGGCATTGCATGTGTGATGAATGGCAGAACACAATGTCACGGTTCTTCTCGTTACCAGAGCGAGAAAATAAAAATATTAAATATTACATTCCCCGAAGTGGGAACTGAACGCATAACTGCGGCTTTGACAGTCCCACGCCACGACGGCCCTACGTTCTCGATACATCATAAAAAATAAAAGATATATAAAAACAAGCGCGACGTTGAGTTCCGCCACTAAACACTTAAAGTGGGAACAGTTGAGTTCACGCCATTTCTGTCACACACATTACTCTAAGGTGTTATTAATACAAAAACATTTTATTAATTTGCTAAAAGGTATAATTAGCATAAATAATAATTTTACAACAACGCACAAAGCCTTATAAGTTTGTTTGACATGTTAATAATATTAATATTTGAGAAAAAATCTTATTTTTAAGGTTGATTATAGACGCGACGGTTGTAGATTCGGTTCACCTTTGGGTAAATGAAATATTTACTCTAATACTCACTCCGTTAACAATACAAACGCGACGTTGAGTTCCGCATGCAATGTCTTCAAAATTTGCTGTCTTAGTAGCGAGATGGCATAAACGTGTAGCTATAGACGCAATAGTTGTGGGATCACTTCCCACTTGGGGAATGAAATATTTATTATTTTCATTTCCTCGCTCTAGGAACACAGTAAGGAGCAACAAGGTAAAGTCGCTTAGTCCAATTTAAAAAAATATAATTATATTTAAATGTTTAAAGTAAGAACTAAACCCAAAACCGCCGCGTTTACAATCAGACACTTAATCACTGTAGTGGTACAGTTGTTAGGTGTCTGTGTTTAACTTCAATAAGTGCATTATATAAATCAATAGACTTTATTAGTTTACTTAAAAAGTTGTAAACTTGTCAATTTACACTGATTTCTTATTATATGACTAGCGATCTGCTTCTTCTTTACTTTTTTTTTACTTTACTTTCTTACGTCCCATATTTCTCTCAAATCAGTCGATTTCAGTCCTTTCTTCAAATAGAGACAGACAAATATTCATACCTATATTATAAATTCGAAAGTAACTCTGTCTGTCTGTCTGTCTATCTGTCTGTCTGTCTGTCTGTCTGTCTGTCTGTCTGTCTGTCTGTCT